>PISX010016223.1:0-46941 GCA_004024625.1 Mellivora capensis
AAATGGGCAGAGGACATGAACAGACATTTCTGCAAAGAAGACATCCAGATGGCCAACAGACACATGAAAAAGTGCTCCACATCACTCGGCATCAGGGAAATACAAATCAAAACCACAATGAGATATCACCTCACACCAGTCAGAATGGCTAAAATTAACAAGTCAGGAAATGACAGATGCTGGCGAGGATGTGGAGAAATGGGAACCCTCCTACACTGTTGGTGGGAATGCAAGCTGGTGCAACCGCTCTGGAAAACAGCATGGAGGTTCCTCAAAAAGTTGAAAATAGAACTACCCTATGACCCAGCAATTGCACTACTAGGTATTTACCCTAAAGATACAAACATAGTGATCTGAAGGGGCACGTGCACCCGAATGTTTATAGCAGCAATGTCTACAATAGCCAAACTATGGAAAGAGCCTAGATGTCCATCAACAGATGAATGGATAAAGAAGAGTGGTATATATACACGATGGAATACTCTGCAGCCATCAAAAGAAATGAAATCTTGCCATTTGCAATGACGTGGATGGAACTAGAGGGTATCATGCTTAGTGAAATAAGTCAGTCAGAGAAAGACAACTATCATATGATCTCCCTGATATGAGGAAGTGGAGATGCAACATGGGGGGTTGGGGGGTTGGAAAAGAAGAAAAGAAACAAGATGGGATGGGGAGGGAGACAAACCATAAGTGACTCTTAATCTCACAATACAAACTGAGGGTTGCTGTGGGGAGGGGGATCGGGAGAGGGGGTGTGGTAATGGACATTGGGGAGGGTATGTGCTATGGTTAGTGCTGTGAAGTGTGTAAACCTGGCGATTCACAGACATGTACCCCTGGGGATAAAAATACATTACATGTTTATAAAAAATAAAAAGAAAAGAAAAAAAAAAGAAAGAAATTTCTAATTTATTTTTCTTTTCTTTTTACTATGCATCATATCATCATATGCACATAGAATATTTTCTCTGAAGGTAAGTAAATTAAAGCTGAAATTACTTCTTTAAACTTTTCTTCAATTCTACTTTTTCCAGGGACTGTTTTATCTGGTTTTTTTAGCATTTTGAGTTGCTTCAATTCACACCTTTTTATTAAGTTAGCCTCAAATGTTTTATCCTAGAAGATATTTTAGCCATATTAATCTCTGTCCTCTTACAGAAAATCCATTGTGTGGAAATCTTCAAAAATAAGTTTTTAATCTCCCATTTAAGCATGAAGAGCTGGCCCTTTGGGAAGATCCTGTGAAAAGGGAGTTCCATTAATACATACCTTCCTCAGAGCTTAGTGTGGATTTCTCTTTTACTGCTATTGTTAAAAAAAATCTTAACTAATGCAATAAATTTTACTAGTTCAATAAATAATAACAAAAGGAGAGTAAAAGAGTAAGAGGGTAGGTTGCCTTGCCTTTAACAAGGCTTATACATAAAAATAAATGCATTTATCAGTTGGTAAAAAGGAATTCTAAATTTAGAAGAAAAGCTGTATCTCTTTTTAAAGTAATGAAACGGAGAGTGTTCTGAGTCCATTTAATGAATGAAAATAAATGAGCTGATTTTAAAACACTGGTTTATTGAACTAATTAAAATGAAATTAATTAGAATCAGGTAACTTCTTTTAAATTGTGGTTTTTATGTAGCTAAAATGTATTATGGTTATCATCATCATTATTAGTTTTTTTTTTCCTTTTATAACCATGAAACAAGCTTTCTCTTCATTAACCAGGCACTGTCTGACAGTTTACAAATGGATCCCTTAAGGCTTCTGGTTCCTGATACACAGTTCATATCTATGCTATATATAATTTTTACTATTAACTGACTATGATGACACTCTCTATCTACATATTACTTTACAAGTGGAAAACAAACAAATTGACATCCAAAACTAACCATCTCAGCCAATACTATGCTGTAGTCGCAAGGCTTGAGGAGAATAAATCATAAAAGAAATATCAATAACAAATAACAAATGTGAATTGGTCCTCAGAGATAATTGTCTTTCTTAAAATCATGTTTAGTTAGCCAGCATATGTACATAATAAGTTAAGAGATAATTTTCATGAGTTGTGTGGAATGGATTTTCAAATTTTAAAATAGAGTAAAAGAGCTAGGTTATGTGTGGGTGAGCATATGTCAAAAATGGAAGACACATTTCAAATATTCTTATGTTTCCAAAGTACCTCAAAAAGTTTTTGATGCCAAATGATTGATTTCCTGTTTATCAACATGTTCATAGGAGAATTTGAGTTTTCAGTATGAATTTTTTGCATTTTCTCTATCAAGAACACAGGCAAATAATACAGAAGTTGGTAATATTTAGGTTAACTTAGAAATTATTGATGTTCTCATTTAATTACAATGTAATAGCTTTCAAAAATATGTTTGGCTCTAGTTCAAACTAAGTTCTGTTTGTCTGTAAATATTTTTATTCTGTCATATCTTATTAAAATGTATGCCAATCAGCACAATTTATTTTGGCTACAAGTTCTTGATCTAGTTTAGTTCTAGTTCACTTTTCACAAAAGAGATCAGCAGCTAAAGGTTCTCCAAGTAAAGTCTTTCAATCAATTCTTAACCCAACCACTTCTCTTCCCCCTAGTAACAAAGATAGGCCAAGCCCTAAATACATATTCACTCTTGCACCCTTTGACTCCAAAACACTGCACATCTGGAGGCACCTGGGAGGCTCAAAAGCCTCTGCCTTTGGCTGAGGTCATGATCTCAGTGTCCTGGGATTGAGCTCCATATGGGGCTCTCTGCTCTGGGGAGCCTGCTTCTCTGTCTCTCTCTCTGCCTGAATCTCTGCCTACTTTTGATCTCTGTCTGTCAAATAAATAAATAAAATCTAAAAAAACAAAAAAACAAAAACAAAAAAAACAAACAAGCACTGCACAGCTGGAGAAGCAAACCAGAACGTTGTTCTTGTGAGACAACCAGTGTTCTTCAGAAATAACAGGGCTTTGTATGATCTCTTTATGAGTTAGAGGACAAGACTTGGGCTAAGAAATTGCAAATACCAGAGGCACAAATTGGCAAGTAGCTGATCAATAATATTGCTGCATAAAAGGTCAAAACAAAAAGTTTTGTTATGACCAAAGCATACTTGTGACACGGTTGAAGAAAAGGAAGAAAAATTTGGAAAACAATATGGAGGTTCCTCAAAAAGTTAAAAATGACCTATGACCCAGCAACTGCACTACTCGGTATTTACCCAAAAGATACAAAAATAATGCTTCAAAGGGGCACATACACCCCGATGTTTATAACACCATTAGCAGCAAGAGCCAAATCATGGAAACAGTGCATGTGTTCGTTAGCTGATGAATGGATAAAGAATAAATGGTATATGTATGTATATATAATGATAGAGAAGAAACTGAGGGTTGCTGGAGGGGATGTGGGTGGGGAATGGGCTAAATGGATGATGGGTATTAAGGGTAAGGTGGGCAATTTTGGTGAGCATTGGGTGTTATATGTAAGTGATGAATCAGTAAATTCTACTCCTGAAACCAGTATGACACTATATGTTAACTAACTGGAAATTAAACAAAAACTTGAAACAAAAAAAGAAAGAATGAAAATTCTATGCCAAATATTTTGCTATGTGCTGTTATATATACAATCTCATTTTTACTAAGAACAATGAATGGCATAAATGTTATCACTCCTCCCAGTTTTGGATATGAATAAACTACTGGACCATTTAGGTTAAGTAACTTTTCCAAGGCCGCACAGCTAATATATGGTAAAGCCTAGATTTTAACCCTCCAAGGTCCATACTCATTTTTGCTTCTATAAGGGCTGAAGGCAGGAATATATGGGAGTAGTTTAGACTTTATTCTGGGAAGGTAACATGCAGATAAAATATTCCTGCTCCCATTTAGAAATCAAAATCTTTTTTTAATTTACTATTTATTGAGTATCATTAGCTGTTACATGATTTGTAATTTCAAAGCAGGTTGGAAATTCACACATTTTTGCAACCCACTTTCTTATACCCCATTTTAGCATCAAAAATTTCAAACATATAGAAAACATAAAGCTATTTCAAATATACAGAAATGATGAAAGAATTTTACAGTGAAACTATATATGCATCACCTAAATTATACAATTAAAATTGTACTATACTTACTTTATTATATATCTGCCCATGAACCCACCCATTAAAGAATTTTTTTCTTATGTATTTTGAGTAAATTGCAGAGATTGGTGCATTTATCCTATGTCCAGTTGGTGGCAGGAATTTTTGCTCCATCCTTCAAATTTCTTCTGCCTGTATCAGAACTAAACTGACATGAGACAGATTAACAGGAGAAAGACAAACAAAAGTTTGATAACATGATAACACATGACAGAGACCCAAGAAAATGAATTAACTCCCCAAAATGACAGCAGCCTTCATCTTGAATACAATCTTTAGCTAAAGACAAAAAGATTTTGGAGGTTGGGAGTCAGTTACGCAAGGTTACCAAGAAAAGCACAGTAAAAAAAAGTAAGGATTATGCAGATTTAAGTCCATGTCTTTTTCACTGATAATAGTTTCTAGAGATTTAATCATCCCTCTCTTCTGGTACAGCAAGAGAGACACCCTGACAAATGGAGATTTCCCTTATAAATGTAAATATCTCTTACAAAAATGGTATTTCTACTTATTTTTGTATTTTTTTAAGTTTTAAATTTTTAATTAAATTCCAGTCAGTTAACATATAGTGTAACATTAGTTTCAGGTATAGTATTTAGTGATTCATCACTTACATACAACACCCAGTGTTCCTCACAGCCAGTGCTCTCCTTAATACCCATGACCTATTTAACCCATCCCCCCAACCACCTTCCCTCCAGCAACCCTCAGTTTGTCTTCTATAGTTAAGAGTCTGTTTTGTGATTTGTCTCTGTCTCTTTTTCTTCCCCCATGTTCATTTTGTTTCTTAAATTCCACATGATTGAAATCATATGGTTTTTGCCTTTCTCTGTTTTACTTAGTGTAATACTCTCTAGCTCCATTCACAGTGTTGCAAATGACAAGATTTCACTCTTTCGGTGGCTGACTAATATTCCGTTGTATATATCTATACCACATCTCTATCCATTCATCAGCCAATGCATATTGGGGCTTTTTCCATAATTTGGCTTTTGTTTATAATACTGCTATAAACATTGGGGTGCATGTGTGCTTTCAAATCAGTATTTTTATGTCCTTTGGGTAAATACCTAGTAGTGCACTCGCTGGATCATAGACTAGTTCTATTTTTAACTTTTTGAGGAACTCCCATACTGTTGTCCAGAGAGGCTGCAGCACTTTGCATTCCCACCAACTGCATAAGAAGGTTCCTCTACCTCCACATCCTTGCCAACACTTGTTGTTTCTTGTGTTATTAATTTTAGCAATTCTTACATGTGTGATGTGACATCTCGTTGAAGTTTTGATTTGTATTTCCCTGACGCTAAGTGATGTTGAGCATCTTTTCATGTGTCTGTTAGCCAATAGAATGATACTGTAAAAGTGTAAATTATATTATTACTTTGCCTTAAACTCCCTAGTCCAGGGTTTCTTAACTTATTTTGTATCAGGAACCCCTTTGGTAGTTTGGCGAAACTTCAATCCCCTATCAAAATTTTTTAAGAATGCAAAAATTTTTAAAGGAATACAAAGTAAACCAATTATTCTGGAGTACAGAACCAAAATATTTTTTAAACCAAATTTATGATATGGTAATGTATGTGTTTCTTAATAAGAGCATTAAATAAAAAATCTAGGATCAGGTCTAAAACTATCACAACCTCCAGTAGTAATAAGTGTGAATGGTACTTTGAGTATAGTTGCAGAACAGACAGGGACTGGGGAAAAAGTGTGCATACTTCAG
Organism: Mellivora capensis; assembly: GCA_004024625.1. Lineage (NCBI taxonomy): Eukaryota > Metazoa > Chordata > Mammalia > Carnivora > Mustelidae > Mellivora > Mellivora capensis. Next base: position 5,870 of record PISX010016223.1, read on the forward strand.
CCCTAACTGTATTTTATATTAACTACTACAGCATACTAAATATGTAACATATTTAAGTGTTGACTCAGTTCAAATTTAGGTTGAAAGTAGTAAAATCAGGGGCACCTGGGTGGCTCAGTGGTTAAAGCCTCTGCTTTCAGCTCAGGTCATGATCCCAGGGTCCTGGGATCGAGCCCCCCATCGGGCTCTCTGCTGGGTAGGGAGCCTGCTTCTTCCTCTCTCTCTCTGCCCGCCTCTCTGCCTACTTGTGATCTCTGTCTGTCAAATAAATAAATAAAATCTTAAAAAAAAAGAAAGTAGTAAAATCATCCAGACATTCCTATAAAATGACAGTGAGACAAATGTCCTTATCAGAAGAGAATTCTGACCTTGAGGAATCAAGACTAACCCATGTGGCAATTTCTATATTTAATATGTCTATCATTAACAAGATACTCAGAAAAGTTGTTTATTGTTGTGGTGGTATTTTTTAATGAGGTGGGGGTAACAAAGAGTTGCCAGAATTCTATTTATGTCAAAAATATTTTAAGTCTAATGAAATTGAAATCAATTTTAAATTGTAAATTGTTTTTTTAACCAACTATTTTTTTTAATTTTTATTTAAATTCCAGTTGGCTAACATTCAGTGTAATATTAGTTTCAGGTGTACAATTTAATGATTTAACACTTACATGCACCTATTTTTAAGAATATTATCTCAATGGAGTATACAATAATCAGTACAACCTTCTAGTTTCTAAACTATTTTTTAATATAGAATATTTGGATTTTGTAAGAAGCTTTAGAAAGATCCAGAATATATAATCAAATAATTATTTCCTTCCAAAGAATAATAAGACAAACAATGGTTCTTATTCTTACTTACATCTTTTTCTGGGCTCATTTTCATCAATGATATTATGTTTTCTGAAACATAATCCCAGAATGGGAGAAACTGAGATATAACTGCCTGGGTAGGGATGCCTGGGGGGTCAGTTGGTTAAGTATCTGCCTCCTGCTCAGGTTGCAATCCCAGGGTCCTGGAATTGAGTCCCAGGTAAGAACCTGCTTCTCCTTCTGCTTGCTACTCCCCCTGCTTGTGTGCGTGCTCGCTCTCACTCTCTCTCACAAATAAATAAAATATTAAAAAGTAGAACTGCCTGGGAATATTTACTGTTAGATTTGGTACACTTTCATGTGACCATGGTCCCCAGAGAGGATAATCAAAATTACTTGTGGATGAGTGTTTGCTGTAACCTTGATATGTTGGGTATAATGTACTTTTTAACTCATTCTGACTAATGCCTCCAGTCCTCTTGCAAGTTGTTAGTAGGCAATAAATGTAAATTTATAAGATGAGTGATCAGTGTCAAGGGTTCAGTTAATGTAACCAAGCTTAAACCATCCAAATTTACCATTGTCACTTTTCCACTCACTATTATATACATCAACAGACAGCATGGAGGAAGTTAGTTAATGTTAAGGATGGATAAACTATTATCTCTTTAGGGATTACATCTGTAGGTGTTAGCAAGTTCTAAAATAGATTTGTTCTTCCATCACCACTATGAAACCCAAATCCATGTACTCATGGAAGGGGTTATAGAATACACCACTTCTCTATAAAAAACTCCCATGTCACTTAAAGGCTGAACTACCTACTAGAATGTCACTATTGTGTATTGTTTTGGTTTGCACTTTAATGATTTACTGCATGTATCATCTTTCCCAAAGGTCCTATAAATAACTCAAAGACAAATATGTCTGAAATCCAACTTATTCCTTATCTACCCCACCTCACAAGAGAAAGTTTCCATCTCTTCCAGTATCTCTATTTCAGAAACTACCTTTCTACTTTCAAAACTTGAAATCACTTTCTCAATATCTCTCAAATGTGTGAGCTTCTTTCTGCCACTGCTGGAACCATGGTTAAAATTGCTATCAACTTTCACATGGACTACCACAGTAGTATCCTAATTTGTCTTTTTCTTCCATTATGGCATCCTCTTGATTTTCTACACATCAGCCAAAGTAATAATTTCAAAATATAAATCTATTATGTCATTCTGCCAATTCCTGGTTAAAACCCCTCAAAACCTCCCTTTGTACCTGTGTGCACTGATCCACATCTCTTTCTTACCTCATCACCCACAACTTACTCAATCTCTGTACTCCTTCCACACTAGGTATTTACTTTCTCAAAAGGGCTATGTTTCCTTCTACTATAGACCTTTCATCTACTTACATTATTAAGGTTTCCTCTTCAAATCTTTAGCACCTACTCACCCCCCTCAGATCTCATCTCAATAAAGATCTTTCTACTCCCCAAGCCAGGTAAAACCCTTCTGCTATATGTTTTCATAATATTATAGATCTCTCTGCCACTGGAATTTTACAGTTATTTGTGTGATTCTTTGAGCAACACATGCTTTTTAGCCAAGACAATTACAGTTAAGCTCTACGAAGGAAATACAGTAACTGTTTTTGTTAGCAAAATGGTTTGAATTAAGTATGTGCTCAATGAATGTTTGTTAAATGAGTGGGTGAATCAGTGTTCAGTCTTTACATTCAAATCTTTGGTATAACCTAGCAGAATGCTGAAATCATAGTGAAGACATAATCAATTATTTTGGGACCATGACTTGATATTGTACCTTAGATTGAACAACAACAAATGGTCAGAATTTCCACACTAGCTTTATAACCAGGAACCTAAATTTAGACTTTTGAATTTTAAAAAACACAGGAAATTCAAGAGAATATAGTGCCTAGTTTCTTAAAAAATGCATGTGATGAAAATGCAGATAAATAAAAACATCAAATCAAATACAGTAGATGTCCTTTTACTCAAAAAAAAGTGAAACATTCTGATTCACTATATTGTTGGTTAACCATCAGTTTACACATTTATCATACATTAATTCCTAAATTTTGAAGACCTATATTAAAATAAATAAAAGAAAAGTGTGCAGTGCTAAAACTATACTGAGCTGACCTACATTTTATTTTGAGTATTTGGAATGTAGTCTAATATCTTCCAGTGCCCTGAATGGTCACTATAGACACAAGTTGTCACCATCTTTCAAACTGTCTGGAAACAGTTGTTTAATGGAATATTCCAATTGAGGGAACATATCTCAATGTTTTTTCCATAACAATAAGTCTAGTATGGCTGAAAGGACTGATCTGAGGGTAATATTTACTAACATATATGCATGTTCCTTCATTAGCAGGTTTTAAAACAGAATACAACTGGGTATGAATTTGTACAAATTCATATTTGCATTTGTTAGAAAGATGGGCATACTTCAAAAGGTCTGGTCTGCAGATGGGTATTGCATTGCAAGCTGCCAAACCCTAATGGCCAGGCATTGTAGGAAACCTTTTCAATATCTATCTTAGTTTTTGTACAGTGCCAGGGAGTCCCCTTCCTCTATTTACTACTCTAAAGTAGATCAAATTTAATATAGTTACATTCAGTTATTATTTTCAAAGCTACTAATAAAGAATGTGAAATGTATCTGAGCCACAGATATGAGAAAAATATAAAGGAAAACCAATGTTTAATTAAGACCAATTAAAATAAAAGAAGAAAACCCAGCACAGTATCTTTCATTTGATGTTCACTTAACACATAACATTGTTTAGAAGCATTGAAAAGACATTTTGGGGTAAAATATGTATTTCAGTAGGCATGTATAAAACCCTGTTATACAGTTTTCAGTAAATGGGGACAGTGTTTTAGCAACTGAACTGTGACTGTTTGATAAAATATTCAAATTTGAATAAGTTGCAGGAAGAAAAAAAACCAATAAGGTGTAGAATTCATTTTGTTCCCTTCCACAATGGGACTTTGAAGAGTTAATTACTTTATCAAAAAGTCACAGTGGTCTATCTACCTGAATTTTTTTTTACCCCATCATTCCAAGTGGCTCAAAGTATTGGGTAGTCCACATTTTGTACTGAACCCATATCATGTGTTCTAGCACCCCCAAAATTTTGCCCCATTCACCCAATATCCCCCAATTCACTTTCATCAGAGCAATTGGAGACCATAAAAAGAAAAGAAAAGAAAGTAGTGATATTGGGCCATTAGAATTGAGGGGGGAATAAAAGAGTCAGAGACATAGTAGGAGTAGTGTTCAGAGTGAATAGCAACAAACCTAGAGATCATTACTCCTAAGGAAAGAACAAATATATGACCCACATATAGTTTAACTGAATCATTTCTGTCATTAATTTCCCCAGACTCCCACACAGATGCATAAGCCATGCTATAATCTAAACACTTGTGTCTCCCCGCCCCCTCAAATTCATATGTTGAAATCTTTGAATTGAATTACTATTCTTATAAAAGACACTCTACAAAAATTCTTCACCCTTTCCACCAGGTGAGGACACAGAAAGTTAACAAACCTGGAAGAAAGCCTCACCAGAATACAACCATTCTGGCACCATGATCTTGAACTTCCAGCCTCCAGAGCTGTTAGAAATAAATTTATGTTGTTGTTTTTTTTAAAGATTATTTATTTATTTATTTGAGATAAAGAGAGGAAGAGAGTGTTGCCCAAGCAGGAGGAGGGGCAGAGAGAGAGGGAGAAGCAGACTCCCCACTCAAGAGCCCCAATGTGGTGCTCAATCCCAGGCACCTACATTTTAGAAAGCTATCTTGGTGGTGCTGACAGAGTAAAAGGTGACTATATCTTCTTGGCAATTGGAGGAGAGTAAGTAGAATGTTCCTATCCAGGTTCTGGGTTTGATGTGAAATAAAAATTGGAATGGGGAAAAATGGGAATCATTGAGATCAGTTAAGGGCCAATTTCAATTATCCAGTTGAGAGATGAGGGTTTGAACATTCAGAGGTAGAATCAACAAAATTTTGTATTGTGATTTGACCATGGTTCAAATTTACATAGAAAGAAAACTGGATTAAATTATCTGATTACATGTAGTAGTGTCTCTATACAGCAGAATAAGGAAGAATTCTTCAACTAAATACCTCTCTGAGGCATACATCACTCTAAATACAATAACAATTGCATTTTAACTTTTTCTTTCTTTTTTCTTCCTTTTCTTTTAAGAGAGAGAGAGCATGCAAGTGGTGGAAGAGGAGCAGAGGGAAAGGGAGAGAGAGAATCATAAGCAGGCTCCATGCCTATCACAGAGCAGAAGCAGGGATCAATCTCAAGACCCTGAGATCATGACCTGAGATGAAATCAAGAGCTCACCACTTAACCATCTGAACCACCCAGGCACCCCACAGTGACAATTGCATTTAAAGTTCAATATCAGTTCCAATTCAAAGTATTTGAGGCAAGAGATATTAAATTCCCCTTTCCATAATGTATATTAATGACAGGATTAGGTATACACATAACAAGTAAAAGTAAACAGGACACAAGTAAAATGTCCATTTTCTCTACTATTACTACCAATCCTGATTTTTAGAAATTACTAAAGACATGTTGAGTAGTCTATGGTTCATATATACCCTTAAAATCCTTTTCAGGTGGCAGCATACTCACATTAAAGACAAAAATTTATTTTTATTTATTTTTACTTTTTAAAGATTTTTAATTTAATTTATTTATTTTACTTGAGGTGCAGAAGGGCAGAGGGAAAAGAAAGAATCTCAAGCAGACTCCATGCTATGCATGGAGTCCTACTTGGGGCTTGATCTCATGCCCCTGAATTTATGAGTGGAGTTAGGACCAAGAGCTGGATGCTTAAGCTACTGAGCCACCCAGGCACTGCTAAAGACAAAAATTTTAAACTAAAGTACTACTCTAATGGACTAGCTAAAACTTTTTTAGAATTAAGATCATTGGACTCCTTTAGAGGAAAACATATATTATTACAGCTGTGTAAATTTCTTCTTTTAATCCTAATCTCATATTTTACACACATTATGGAAAGAGAGGTAGGAGAGAAGGGCTGTTGCTGACAACAAAAACTCTGCCAGTACTAGACCTCAAGTGGTACTACCTAAAATCTATTAAAGAATGCCCTTTATTTGCGTCCAGTCTCATTTGTCTGAAATAATCATTTTCCTAAAATCTAATTGTGGCAGTGATGAATTTTGCCATTTCTCCTTCAGGACATGGACTCACTCCCCTGAACACTCGTTCTTGGCCAACGCCTTAATACCTACAGATTATCTTCCCTCCTGCCAGATTTTCCGTGCTTATTTGGTTCTCCAAATGTCACCATTCCCTGACTCCCCTAATGCTATGGTCAGATGATCTGTCAAGGTAAATTGTTATTACATGTTGGATCTCCCTGTTGCCAACTGCCATATTAGACTCTTCTCCTTCTTTAAACAAGTTTTGCTGAGGGACTGGGTGTTCTTTGGAGAATTTTTCCTTCTAAATGAGAATTTCAGGTTTCAAGGCTAGTAATAATAAGCTGATTTATTTATTTTCCTTTTATGGACATACATACATTAGCTTTTATTCTGAAATTATAGATGAGAATACTAATACAGAATTTTAAAAGTTGGTATAGCAGAACTAGGAAATGGTCTAATTTCAGCTTCCTCTAGTCAGTTTAATTCCATTATGGCAACTGAGGCATCCTCATCTTGTCACAAGAGGTGATGGACAGTTGTTAAACCTAAAGTTTAATATCAACAGTCATTCCTAACATGAAACACACACACACACACACACACACACACACGCACACTTTCCTGAGTTCTTCAGTTAAAAATACCAATCAGAACAGTGCTTGCTTCGGCAGCACATATACTAAAATTGGAACAATAAAGAACACACAAACACCTTTTATTACAGTATGAAAATTGGGGCCTCATTGCTTTTTTATCTTGACATTTTATTGAGTGAGTTCAGTTTAAGACTTAGTCAATTCCTGGGTGTCTGGGTGGCTCAGTTGGTTAAGTGTCTGATTTCAGCTCAGGCCATGATCTCAGGGTCCTAGAATGGAGCCCATCTATCAGCAGAGAGTCTGCTTGTCTCTCTCCTTCTCCTTCTGCCCTTTGCCACCATGGTCTCCCTATCTCCCTCTCTATCTCTCTCTCTCTCTCTCTAATAAATAAATAAATAATCTCAAAAAAAAAAGAGAGAGAGAGACTTAATTCCTGGGGAAACAACACAAGACCTGGCTAAATAACAGAACTGTCTCAAGAATGATCTTATTGTATAGTTGCCATGAATTACAAAGATGCCTAAAAAGATCTTACCCATAGGCAGATAGGAATACAGGTCTCCAATTAAAAGTGAATGCATATATTGACAATACATAATAAATTTGGATGGGCTCAAAGAAAAAATTGACAATGGTATGCATGTGTATATGGAGAAAGAGGGTTTTTATCTTCTTCTAAAACCAAACTAAACTAAACTCAGAGGCCTCATTGAATTTGAATCCCACTTCAGATAATGACCTTTCTAGATTTGCATTCTTTTACACTTCCCCTGCTGTGTCACAGCTATATCCTACCACTCCACATCCTATCATTGCTATTTGTTTGACCCAATTATTTTGCATGGCTTTTCTTTGTGAAGTAAACAATATCCATTATTGTCATTTTTCAGCAATATCTACAATGATGCTTTGTAGCTGATAGGTTATAGTACTTCTAGATCAAGTTTTCTCAAGAGTGTCACTGTTGACATTTGGGGCCAGATAATTATTTATTGTGAGGAGTCATCCTATATGTTGTAAATATTTATTTAGCATCATTGGTGGCCTCTCCCCACTACATGACGAATAATACCTCACCCTCCCATTTGTTATAACCAAAAATGTGTCCAGATATTGTCAAGTGTTCTCTAAACAAAAATATCACTCTTGGTTGAGTACTACTGCTCTTAGTAGAAAACTAGTTATCCACATTTCTTAAATTACCCCCTCAACAAATTCACCCTCCCTTCCAATGGAATAATTTATTATCTATGGTCTAATACTGGGTTGCTGCTTGGAAATTTCAAGTAGAGTTAAAGCATGGAAGCTTTGCTACTCTGCGGAGTGGATCTTAGCAATTAATTTAACTTGGATTTTAAATGAAGTCATGAATATTAATTTGAGTGTTTATTCTATGTTCCCAAACATGGAAATATACACACACAGAGACACATACACAATAAATATATGATTTATGTCTTCTGTCTGCATGACCACATCTCCATTCATGACTCATATGTATGATTCAAAAAAATTATTTAATATATTAAAATATATAGAATAACACATTTTTCTCTGATTCATTTATTTTTCTCCTTATCCTTTTCTCTGACAAATACTTCCTTAAGGTTCAACTGTAGCAGGGATGGAAAAGGGAGTTCTTTATGGAGAACTCATTCATCTGCTAAACCCAGCAGCATAAATTTGATCTCATAATTAGTATTCAGCTCAGCATCTTGGAAAGAAACCAGTGTTACAGCCAAGAGGTGGTTTAAATCACATAAATCATAGATCAATGGCAGAATTTGAAGCACTGGATAGATTATAAAAGTAAAGCTTTAGTTAAAAATAGATTAACTGTTTGCCTGAAGGAATTCTCAAATCCTCTGAAATACATAAAACAAAATTAGATCTAATAATCTTTGGTAACATATGCATATAAGTCAAAATGTACTTTCCTTTCACAGCCACATTGATGTTTTGGAAATGCAGAAATGTAAATGTATTCTTGTACCATGAAAATATTTCACATTTCTAAGACTTTAATTGTGCATGATATTTTAAGAACCACAAAACACATGTGTTATAGTAGTAACTACAATAATGATGTGAAACCTGTTTTACATTACTTTATGAGCATCAGATTTTTAGCTTAAAACTCAAACTAAAAAAATATGTTTCCATTTTCAAGGAAACAATGGATATCTTCCAGTCTAAATCTTGTAACTGCTAATGTTAGGTTTTCATGTTACAGTAAATAGAACTACTAAAAATGATGGATTGTATGAGTTTTATAATACAACATCATACCATTACCAAATAATCTTCTGAGTAACTCTTTCCCTTTATTCTTCTTTTAAAATTCATAATCTTTCAAAAGTATGCAAAAGTGACTTGTAATCATTTAAACATATGCATCTTTTATTCCTGACACTGAGAAACACAACCACAGCAAAAAAGGAAAGTTTTTCACATACAATTTCAGACCACTATCAACAACAAAAATCAAATGGGTAAAATGAAGAAAGTTTAGTTACATAACATTGTTACTTTAAATACTTCTTCTTGGAGTAGGTAAATTAACTTGAAGATTAAATTTGCTGGAAAAATGATCAGATGTAATGAAAGAAACCAACATTATGAAATTGAATTTTGCATATGTTATTTCAAAGGAAAATATTTCTGGTATGTACCAATTGCAGAAGTAATATCAGCATATTGAAAACATCTTTGTGTTAAAATGAAGACAGCATATAAGTTATTTCACTGTGTTTCCTCTCAAGTTTTTTAAAGATTTTATTTATTTATTTATTTACTTGTCAGAAAGAGAGAGAAAGTGAGAAAGAGCACAAGCAGGGGGAGTTGCAGGCAGAGGGAGAAGCAGGCTCCCCGTTGAGCAGAGAGCCCATGGCAGAACTCAATCCCAGGACCCTGGGATCAAGACCTGAGCCTAAGGCAGATGCTTAACTAACTGAGCTACTCAGGTATCCTATCTCTTCTCAAGTTTTATACATGTGAAACATTCTCTTGGTTCTACTTTATGAGTAAAATGCAAATATCTTCAGGTCATAATCATATTACTAAACAAGGTAAATAAAGGTCTTTGGCAGTAGGTTTTTTTGTGTGCATTTTTAAAATACAAACTCAAAACAAAATTTTTTATTTTAAAGTGTTGCTATTAATGGCTATGGGAAAATGTCTACCGGTTAAAATTGGTTAAGAAAACATGTTAACAACTATCTACTGCTTACTATATATTATTCACTACTTATTCAATTTAGGTTAAGTTCTACATTCATAATTTCTGAAAGAATCATGTGAAATTAAGAGTATATCCCTGATGTTTGGGTTGGTTAATGTAAATTTATAATTAATAAATAAGAATAGGATAAATAATTAAATATGATACTGTATTGGGTTTTGGAGGGAGATTCAAAATCTCTGAGCCTGCCTATGGTTAACTTATTCTAAATTATATCAGTTTCCACTCTGTATATAGTAATCAAAACCTTAAAATTGTCTAAAAGTAAAATTTTTATAAATAAAGTCATTATATTAAAAAACCTTGGTTGCATCACTACAGATCCACTTAAAACATATTAAATATCCATAGGGTGCTTAACTGTGTTCCATCAATGGGTTACAAATCACAAAATCTTCTTTCAATAGTTTTAGATGGTAATTTTTCAAAACCTTCATTGTATATAGTTAATGGGCAATGAAAACAACTGACACGTATGAATTCTGTTACGCTGAAAATAAATTAAAAAAATGAAAAAAAAAAAAACAAAACAACTGACACACTCAAGTTCAAAAAACAAGAAATAATTTTCCAAAAATACAAGTAAGATCCGAAGGGGGAAAAGTCCACAATAGAAACTACTATTTCAGGATGTAAACAGACATTCAAAATTGGCATTTGAAATATTTCTTTTCAACCATTAGAAATGAATATTCTGACATAAGTTTACAGCCCTTGAGTCTTCCTTCTGTGCAATTTATAAGAAGCAAAAGGATGCCACATTACCTTCAGTATTCACTTGATGAAACATGGGAGACATTAAGTGAATGAAGCAAGAAACGTAAGCATGAAATTTCATCATTTTATCCAGTGACACCATTACATCAATTTCTAAGTCACATTTTTCATTCAAAATGGAAATAACTAAAAAATAATGGAAATATATAATTGAGAAATTTTTTCAAAGAGATTCAGACTCACAAATATGTATGCATTTTAATGAGTCAAGAAAACAAATGTTTTATAAGAAAAAAATAAGAGAAAAAAGTTTGGGAAACTGTCAGATCTGTTGCAAACTAATGGAATTTTTAAATACCACCTAATGCAAATCACACTTTATAGCTAGTCATAAGATTAAAAGCTTTTCAAATTGCTATCTTGGGAAATTTCTTTCAAGCAAATTACTACAAAGCTTTGTATTAGTATGTTCCCCTACTGTGCTTCCCAGTGTTTTTTTAATAAGGAAAGTTATCCATCCATAGAGGTGTATCCTGTTCTCCATGCTTCAGTGTCCAGTGGCAGGCAGATACAGTAGATGCTTGGATGTTTGACTCCTTAATTTTCACTCCATAATGTTGGTTCCTGTTTTTGCTGACTGACACATGTGTCTTTATGGTTGTTTAATTATGAGAGGAGACAGATTTTCTCCACACCATAAACTCCCCCCTTCTAGTCACCCTCAACCAAAACAATACATAATCTGAGGTGTCTCTATCTAGATAAGGTAATAGATGGTTGGTGTAATCATAACAAAAAATCCAACCAAAAAATCCAACCTCTACAATTCAAATTATTGAAAAACAGAAGACAAACTTAATTATATAGGATCAAATTACTTTATTATTAATATATGAAAAGTAAACTTTAGAAGTTAGTTAAAAAGTCTACATTACAATTTTCATTTTACATTTTCAAATTTGCAAGACAGACATCAAATAAAAGATAATTGAAAAAATTTTATGAAGGACTCAATGTCTTATCAAAATTTGTTTTCATACCATAGAAAGTTAAATTGCAAGGATGAAATTAACAGAGAAAGAAAAATATTTTTTTAGCACATAAGGATCTCTTTGTTATTTTGAAGTTAAAATATCAATTATCTCTTTTTGGGGAAAAAAAGACATAGACCTCTTTGATTAAACAAAATCATAAAATGATTTATTTCCAAATCTTGTTTGTAAAACAAGCAAATATATACTCACAAATAAGAAGATAACCTAGTGGGCATTACACTTTCTAGGCAACCAGTTATGGATTTGGCTATTCTCAGATTGGTTTATTCTGTCCTTAGAGATACTTTGTGTTATTGTATAACAAATACTAATTTCTTGAGAATCCTAAATTCTTTCATTTTACTGACTCGTGTGTTGTTTTTAAAGACCCAGGTATGGTCATCAGGTCTGGAGCAAGTATTCTTGTGACCAATTTTTTTCTCGATACCAAGATTAGTTACATCAAGAAAATGTGTACTTTTTCTCACTTAAAAAGTTCTTTAGAATTGATGACATAGATTTTGTTTTTTGTTTTTTTTTTAAAGACTCCATTCATTCATTTGACAGATAGAGATCACAAGTAGGCAGAGAAGCAGGCAGAGAGAGAGGAGGAAGCAGGCTCCCCGCTGAGCAGAAAGCCCAATGCGGGCTCAATCCCTGTGTCCTGGGATCATGACCTGAGCCAGAGGCAGTGGCTTTAACCCACTGAGCCACCCAGGCACCCCGATGGCATAGATTTTGTAAAAAGATGCTGAAAACTGTAAATTTCTCTACAAATTCAGAAAACGTACATGCTGTTTTTATCAATTGTTTGTAAAATACTTCTGCCTCTCCCCACATAACACACCCACAAAAGAGTATACACTGACTAAAAAAAAAGATTTCTTCATAATAAAAAGCATTAATGTGCATAAATTTCTGTTACTGATTTTTATAATGAATAGGGACAGAAACACTTTGCTTAATAAGAATGTTTTTTAAAAAGATGCTTACATTGAAAAATTGTCAATAGATTCTCTATTTTATTTTTTAAATTTTTTTCCAGTGTTCCAAAATTCATTGTTTATTCTATATTTTAATGTTTCAAATATCAAGTAAATTACAAGGATTTTTAAGTATAGTGATAGAATTTCACATGCAATGAACTTAAAATTGGTAGATAAAAATGAGATTGTACAAAGACTAGTGATACAGTGCCACCAGTATTGGGTTGTGCTGCATCCATGACAACAGAATGGAGGTTGTTTTTAATACTATCATTTTATAAAAAAAATACTATCATTTTATATACTCACAGCTGAATACTAAACTAATGTAGCTATCTGAGAAAAAGCAAGTTTCAGATTTGAAGCCACTGAACTTACATGCACTATGAATCGAGCTGCAAATATAGAAAGGAATAGAAAAACTAATATCATAGCTTGAAAATCTTTCAGATCATTATTTCAAAATTTACATAGATGAGTTGTCAAATACTCAAGGAATAATTATTGATGCAAAAACAAAGTCAGTAAAAAGGAAAGTTTTGCTGCTAGTTTGTTTTTGAGAACCTAATCAGCAAACTAAGAGCTTATTTAATTTTCCTCTGTAGTGAAATTGATGATGATTTCTTTCAAATAACTATTGACTCAATAGATTATCATCTGATCTAGCTTTTTTAAAAAGGTAGAGAATGAGGGAAGCAAAATGAAACTATATATCTCTTTTATTGATTTTATTAAGTAAAGTCTAGCTGCCTTGAAAAACAAACAAAAACAGGACTACAGTATTCAAGTTTCAGATTCCTCATTTCCCTTGTTTTAAAGATGATAATGTAGTACTATATATAAATAGATGATAATAATAGATGAGAGATAGGTGATATAGAGATAGATGATAGATAACAGAAATAGAGGGAATGGGGGAGAGAGAGAGAGAGAGAGAGATGCCTATGAATGCCTTGGCTGAAGCAATCCAATTGGGACCCAAAGCACGCAGGTGGCAGTAACTTAGTAGAATCCATGACTAAACATGGTTGCCTTATGATGGAGGCTCTAATTGCATTCCTGTTAATCTTGCCATTTTCTCAGAAACCAAGAGAAATTTCTATACATGCCTTTCCTATGTAGTATCTCCCTTTTCTTTTCTAATGGAATGATTTCTCTATCTATACACAGGCAGTGTGAAATATAAATTAGGGCTAATTCCATCCATTATAAAGTTTTTTTTTTAAAAATGGACTTAGAAATTGGCCAACTAAATGAAAAAAAAATCTATATCCAACTGTAAAACCCAATACAAATAGAAATACACATACATAGTATGAAGTAAAGCTTGAATTATGCAGTATAGAGAAGTGCTTCCAAATAAAAATATCACAAATTAGTCCAAAAACTTAAATGTTTAGATCTAAGATTTCTTTCAATCCCATCTACCTTGATAATAACCATTATACTGCTATCTTTAGTAATAAATTTAGATTGCACTGGTATATGAAATAATTTGAAATGTGGAATGTTTGTCTCAAGTCAAGTATCAACTGAATCTGAAGTTATCCCTTTTTTCTTTCACTTTGTTTTAGTAAATCCTCAGTATCTGGTTTTGCCAATTACAAGAACTCAGGCGAAGAAGTTATTGCTGAGTCAAAAGTGAGCTGTCTTGCCTAGTAATTTACATTGATTAACTATTATTGATAATCGCCCAACTTTCTTCTTTATTACTGTACTAGCATGGTCAAGTTGTCCTACAGATTTGGCTATCTGCATAAAGTTATTAATATTCTCTCATTCAAATAATAAATGTTTATCGAGTATTTATTCTCTGTGTCAGGTAAGTTATCAGCTGCTGAACTTTCTAATAGGAAGCAGTGCAGTATAGTGTCATGGATTCTAGTGTAAAACTGCCTGAGTTCAAAATCCAGTTCACTTAATAGAGTAATGTGGCCTTGGGAGAGTTGTTTGTCCTCTGTGTCTCTGTTTTCTCATCTGTAAAATGGGAATGATATTACTGATACATAGGATGTGTAAAGATTAACTTAGGTAATTGAAGTAAAGCACTGAGCCTAAGAATTGTCATATAAAAGATGCAAAATAGTGTTTTTTAGCATAAATTTTCTTCATCCAGATGAGTCACCAATAAACCATTGGAACTATAGTCCAAAGATGACAAAGACTGCAATCTTAATTAAAACTCTAATTCAGGACCAAAAGTGAAAACCAAATACAAACAGAATATGGGGCACCTGGGTGGCTCAGTTGGTTAAGCCTCTGCCTTCAACTCAGGTCATGGTCTCAGGGTCCTGGGATCTAGCCCCACGTCATTCTCTCTGCTCAGCAGGGAGCCTGCTTCCCCGTCTCTGCCTGCTGCTCTGCCTACTTGTGATCTCTCTCTTTCTCTGTCAAATGAAAAAATAAAATATATTTTTTAAAAAAGGAGGAATATGAATCTCCCATATATGAGTTGCCCTAGCAATAGTGGATTCAGGTGGCTTATCATTTCAACTTCTGAATCCAACTACTATTTATAACTGAAGAACACTACCTTGAAAACCAAGAAGAAGCCTAAATTATAACATTTGATTGTCAATATGTTAAATTACTACATGGCTATTTTATTATAACCAACTATGCTCCTATTTTCACTTAAAAGTTAATTTTGTCTGTTTGTATGTGTTTTATACTATTTTCTTACCCACCCACCTAATTTATATTTTCCTTTCTTTAATTTACTCTTCAAGACATATCTCCTATAGGGTCTTTTCTTCTCACTAGATTTGCCTATTCTTTATCAGATAAAGTCTTACCCCTTTCTTCTACCTCAATGTATCATTGGATTAAATTACGCAAAAATAGTTTTTCCAGTTATAATGATATTAGTAGCTAATATTCAAGGAGTACTTACTGTGTGCCAGTGTAATTGTTAAACAATTTACAATTATCTTAATATTTATAATACCATTATGCAATATGTGCTATTATTCTCATACTCATTTTTTGGAAGAAGAAATCGAGGGTCAGAAATGACTAGTGACTATACCTTTAGTGTAGAAAACAATTTTGGCAATTAATAATTTTTAGGTGTCCCAATATAATGAACTTCCCTTGTGAAGTCTTAACAAATCCTTAAAGAGTGGCAATACCTTTGCCATTATCTTTTTTTCTTTTTTTTATTTTCTTCCCCAAGTTCTATTTAAATTACACCTAGTTAACATATAGTGGAATATTAGTTTCAGGTATCTTTTTTCAGTATTTTTTATATTCTTGTCTATATCCTGTTGTTTATACTACACCAAATAATTTTTCATATTGCCAAGACTAATGTTTTTTTTTAGATTTTGGTTTGTTTATGAGTTCTCAAACCATGTATTAGGCTAAGCAGAAGATCATGAATAGGAAGAGCAATATATCAGATTCTGAAGACATCTAAGTTTACCTTACAGGACACCAAACATCTGTGTCATTTAAGTAATTCAATCAATCCTCAAAATATTTTATAACGTCAGCCAATATAATGTCTCACCATGAACAAGACACATGGTTTTATGGATATTAATGTAATTATGAAGATAGTGGTGCAAAATAACTGAAATTAGAACTGTTCTGGAAAACCCAGAGCATATGGTCACCATATCTATATAAAAGAGCAGGGAGTCTGACTAGATGCAGGACTCAATCCCAGGACTCTGGGATCATGACCTGAGTGCAAGGTAGACACTTAACCAACTGAGCCACCCAGGCATCCTTGGCCTCAGTTTTCTATCCAGAAAATAGGCAGGTTGGCACACATGGTCTTTAAGGGTCTTTTCTTCTATTATAGCACTCTATTATTTACTTCTTGGAACATCATATACCTATGCATCATTGACAGCTAATCAAAGCCACAAAAAAATGTTCAAAAGGTCAAAAAACCTTTTCCACACCATTACACTTATATAAAATCTCTGTTGATCAAGCATTCTGACCAGGCTATATCATTCACTAGCGCTGAAACCATTTGTTTCAACTGGCATTTGGAGGAAGAGTTTCTAACACTGAATGGTGCTACCTAAACCTTCCAGTCACAAGTATTTTTCAAAATTTTGGTTTGCACTAATATACTACTATGTACTATTAGCGCGTGGGGTGTAACTTCTTTCCAGTCACAACATATCTCTGTCAGAGTTCAGAAAGTGGAAATGAAAAATGTAAATATTTTTAATGTGTGTGGTATTAGCCAAAGAGCAATATGATTATAAACATAAGAAATTATATTATTTTATGCTAGACAAATAAATTGAAAGCCTAAAGACATACCCCATTGCATACTCTGCACATATTTGTTTTGACTCTCTCTCTCAAGTTTCTTAAAATATGTATTAATTGCAATTAGTTCTGCACCCTAGGTGCCCCACTGTTCCTTTCTTCTTTAGGAAAAAAAAAATAGCAGCTTCTCTTGCTCTTCACCTACCTCTAGTAGAAAATTAATCAGTCACTGGGAGTCAAGAAGGATTTTAATTTTCCATTTTGAAGGGCTTCAACCCATGGAATTAGCACTTTGGACTGTTGCCAAGGGGAAACCAATCCCCAAGAAAATAAAAGAAGATATAGAGGCTGGATAAAAGGCTTTAGTTTTTGCTAAATAGCCCAAGGTGGCACAACATCTGACCTTCTGATGACCCCATTGAGGACAGATGGTTGTGAGCAAAGGCATCTTCTATCTCTACACTCTTTCCACATTCATATTTCTAAATGAGTACCATGAAGAAATTCCATTATTGTTAATGTTCTTTTTTGAGATCTACATTTCAGGTAATACCCATCCTTCCACTTGATCAGTTCTACAGAAAAGAAATTTGAAGCAGGAAGCTGGTGAGCTCATTTTCCAGTTCACAAATTCTTAAAATAAATTAGCCCTTAGGTAGAGTATTTTACTGTAAATTAATTTTAGATATTGTAAGAAATGACCTCAGGTATTGCCCCATCTATTTCTTTTGATGACAGTCTTTATATTTGAAGTTGCTCTTCAAATTTTGCCACTCAAAGAGCAGAGTTTCTTCTTGGAGAGTTCAAAAAAGAATTTAAGCCCCAACAAATATTGTCATTAGGTAGGGCATGAAAATTCATTAGGGCTTCCTCCTTCCATCTGGGTAAAACTTGGGATGTGTATATAATTAAAACACTGCCAAGAGTCTAAAACTATATATTTTTGTTAAGTTTCAAACATATTTGTAAAACACTTTCTGTACTGACTATCCAGTCAGTCTTTTTATAACATATAAATCTTTTTTTTAATAATATTATATATTATATATATAATATATATATATAATATAATATTAAAAATAATAAGATTTTTATAATATAAAAATCTTTAAGAATGCAAATATATTCCTTTTTGTTAATTCAGTAAAAATGTAAATGTGAAAAAAGCAAAAAAGAAAAAGAATGTATGGAAAAACCTTGGAATGGGAAGTTAATTGTTCTGTTATTTCATCTGTGGCTAGTTTTGTTGGCTAAATCATGACATTAAGGAGACCATGGGAGTAAGTCTTATCTCCATGAGGGTCAATTAGCATCACTTATTTTCAATAACACAAATTGCAACCATTGCCTTAGTGAAACAAAAGTGAACACCTAATTTTATCACAAAGGAAACCAGATGAGTGTGACGAGCTCAGTGCAAACTTGGGCCCATGACTGAAAACTGCTTTCAAAGGGCAATCTCTCTCAATACCTCTCCATATACAAAATCCAGAATAAATAAGAAGAAACAATTAACGTATATGTAACATATTTTTGTTTATAAAGCATATTCACATATATTTTGGTATTTGATACTCACAACTATTCTATGAGGGAAGTTACTACCTTCATTCTACAGAGAAGGAAACATTTGCTATAATTTTTTTGGACTATGATGAGCCTTATTAAGTCTGAGAAGTAAAAAGAATTTCAAAGCTTTAGGTACTAAAAGGAATAAAAATACTTTTGCAGCTTTGAAGCAGTTTACACAGTAGTAACATTTTATTTTTTATAGAATTTATATAAAAAGAAAGGTAAAAGTTAAGTTAGCTTAAATTACAAGCATTTCCTTTAAAATCATCAATAAAACTAAGACTAGAGTGAGGTTTCCACTCTGATTTTGTGGAGAGCTGCTTCAATTTACCATTGTGTGTACACACACACACACACACACACATATACATATACATATATATATATATTCAAAATATATATATTCAAAATGCAATATTGAAACCTCTCAGTCAGATAAGGCTTAAAAATTCTTTATTCCCATTCTAACACTCATAATAACTATGAAGTAAATATTATTTGCTTTATTTTTATAGATAAGGAAAAAAACTCAGGGATGTTGTGACTTGCCCATTTTAGGTACAAAATGCATCTGCATTTAGAATTACACAAAATATCTATAAATAATGAAACCACTTCTCAGACAACACTTAGTTATCCATCAAGGAAGAACTACTTGTCTGGTTCTTAGTTCCACTTTGACTCGCCCATAATTCCATAGAGCCAGCCTAAATTATAATAGTTACCATAAGTAGGCAGAAGGAACTCTTAGATTCTTTTCTTACCCCAATTTTTGACCAGTCTTCCCTTCTGTATATGCTGTAGTTCTCACTATACATATATTCCAAGTAATGCCTTTTCTGTTTGTCTAAGATTAATAGAGTATTTACTTTCTCACCCTAAAGTTTAAAAAAATGAGTTACAAAACCATGTTGGGAGCAGAACTAACTAACGGCTGGACAGCTTTTCCTAGGCCATTTGTTTTGTTTTGTTTTGTTTTTGTTACTAAATTGGTAGACTGCTTAAGTTAACAAATGTCCACATTTTTTGTTTTGTTTTTCTTTGTGTGTGTGTGTGTGTGTCACAATTTTTAAAAATTCCATTCTGTCATGACACTTCACTTTTACCATCATCTTCTAGGTGACATAACAAAGGATTTTGTTTATGGAAAATAAATATTTTAGAAGTGTCAAAATAGTAGTCATCTCTATCTGTACAGCTCTCTACCTTCACTTTCTGCCACAAGGGGAAATATTAAAGAGAAAAACTAACAGATTTTTGTAGAGGAAGAAACTTGTCAACATTATAAAGGCAATGCCACTTTTTTCATTTACATAATTTTGCAGATCCAACGAAGTTTAAAATTCATCAGAATTTTATATAAAATCATCAGAAAGGCTTTCTCTTCAATAAAACTCTCTTATAATCCATTCTGATTAAATTTGCAAGGATCCACCAATATATTCAGATATATTGCATTGCAGTTATCCATGTTAATATAGGAAATCTTCAGAAGATCTCATTAGATAATTAATACAATAACTGCTCGTAACCTAACACTTTTAGAGAGTGGGAAAAAATTTGTTTTCAGATTTCCATGTTGATAATTATCAAAAAAAACTTGAGTCTTCTTCCTCTTCTTTTGGAGCAATATATTTGGTGTAAATCTCTAAGTAACATTAATTTTATATAATCAATTGAAAAGAGAAAAATGCTCTCCTACTTTACAGAGGCTGTGTTAGGAATTAACAAAGTCAGGCAATTAATTCCATCTTATTAAGTTGAAGTAATATCAAAGTGATTGTTTAAAAAAATTACATAGAGTTAACAGAATTGCTTTTTAAAGAAGGAAACTCATCAACCTTAAAACATTTTTTGGCTTGCTTATTTATTTAATTTTGATTTTTAACTAGAAAAAGTAGAATAACAGCAAAAAGGAGGGGTGAAATAATATTTAATCAGACATTTTTAACCACTACAATAATATTTGAGGGTGTACATAGCTATCTACCTGAAAAATTTCTTAATAAGAGATTGTCCTTTTTGGGGGGAAGAAAATATTCTTATATATGATTTCCTGCCTCATAATAAAGTACATTTCTGCTCACATCCTTAATTTCCAGCTATGTGTATGTAGAAAACCGTTACTGTCTATTTTCAGAATATTTTTCTGGGCCAATATATTTGACTTTAAAAAAATCCATATACTTCCCTTTTAAAATTCCCTACAGTTTTAAATAATTAAAATCATCTGTTTCTTGGAACACTGGAAAAATAAAATTTTAAAAAATCATGTGTTTCAATATTTTCCTAAAATTGATCTCCATTCCAACCAAAAAAAAATTTTAATTTAAATTAAAAAGTAATTTAAATATTTCTACATCATATAGCTAGTTTAATCTTCCTCATTTTTCAAAATTCTAGTTTGAGGCAGAAATAAAAGCAGAAAGCCAAATCATAATAATACAATGAAACAGTCATCAAATTTTATATAATTTGATATATGGAGCATAATTCCAACACTGTGTGTGTAAGTATGCATGTCTACAAGCATACTCTCAAGTGTGTGTTTGTATATAATAACTAAAAATTTACCAAAGCCATTTATGCCATTTCAGTCTTTTTTCCTTTGATTAACCTACACCTGACCTCACTCCCTAAAGCAATTTCAGATTCTTTTGTTTCTTTACTCAAATTCTTCAGTTAAGCAATTGAGTGCATTAAAAGTTGGTCATTAAAAAGAATTCTTCTGAAATATTTTTAATAATTTTCACAGACATTTGTTGTAAAAATAAAATTATTTACCATAAATATAACAACTAGCTATGATTATTCAATTGGTAGGGCAACTTCACTGAGGATAGACATAAAGCAGTTCTGCAGTTTTAGCATTTTTCCTGGGTCAGTGAAGTCAACATAAATGATACATAAATTTAAGGAGAGAAAGGTCATTATTATAATCATACAATGTGGTTTTCTGCAACTGGGTTGGAGATAGATAGAGATAGGTATAGATATAGATAGATAGTCATAATTAAAAGCAAATATTTGATATCCTCTAGGATTTTGATAGATTCCTGCCTCACGTTGAGGTCTTTTATCCATTTTGAGTTTATTTTTGTGTATGGTGTAAGAGAATGGCCGAGTTTCATTCTTCTAAACAAATTCTAGAGGAGAACATAGGAAGTACCTCTTCAACATCAACCACAGCAACTTCTTTAAAGACATATCTCCAAAGGCAAAGGAAACAAAAGTGAAAATGAACTTTTGGGACTTCAACAAGATAAAAACCTTCACAGCAAAGGAAACAGTCAACAAAACAAAGAGGCAACCCACAGAATGGGAGAAGATAATCGCAAATGACACTACAGACAAAGATCTAGGATATCCAAGATCTATAAAGAACTCCTCAAACTCAATACCCAAAAAGCAAATAGTCATGTCAATGGGAAGAAGACATGAACAGACACTTCTCAAAAGAACACATACAAATGGATAGCAGACACATGAAAAAAATGTTCATCAATAGTAATCAGGGAAATTCAAATCAAAGCCACATTGAGATACCACCTTACACCAGTTAGAATGGCCAAAATTAACAAGACAGTAAACAACAAGTGTTGGAGAGGATGTGGAGAAAGGGGAACCTGCTTACACTGTTGGTGGAAATGCAAGTTGGTGCAGCCACTTTGGAAAACAGTATGGAGATTCCTCAAAAATGTAAAAATAGGGCTACACTATGACCCTGCAATTGCACTACTTGGTATTTACTACAAAGATACAGATGTAGTGAAAAAAAAGGGGGGGCCATATGTATCCCAATGTTCATAGCAGCAATGACCATAGTTGCCAAACTGTGGAAAGAGCCAAGATGCCCTTCAACAGACAAATGGATAAAGAACATGTGGTCCATTTATATAATGGAATATTATGCACACATCAGAAAGGATGAATGCCCAACTTTTGTATCAACATGGATGGAACTGGAGGAGATTATGCTGAGTGAAATAAGTCAAGCAGAAAGAGTCAATTATCATATGGTTTCACTTACTTGTGGAGCATAAGGAATAACATGGAGGATATTAGGAGAAGGAAAGAAAAAGTGAATTGGGGGAAACTGGAGGGGCAGATGAAGCATGAGACTGTAGCCTCTGAGAAATATACTGAGGGTTTTGGAAGGTTAGGGCATGGGGGATAAGTGAGCCTGGTGATGAGTATTAAGGAGGGCATGTATTTCATGGAGCACTGGGTGTGGTGCATTATCAATGAATCATGGAACACTGAAAAATAAAATAAAATTTAAAAAATAAAAATAAATAAAAACAAGTATTTTAATTTTCTTTGTAAGTTTATTTCCAAAATAAAATATCCCCCAGCAACTTGCCAATATCCATAGAGAAAGCAAAAGGATATAGGAAAGGAGAAAGGATAGTCTTAAGCACCAAAAATAAAAATAAAAAATCCTTTGAAAATAATTAAGAAGGTAAATCATCACATTCTATGATCTTCTAATATTCCTCTTATCTTTAACCCTCCTTTCATCTTTAAAAAATCATTTGGCCAAAGATATCATTCTAGTTGTTAGTTGCAAGAGACAAAATAAAACTTTATACTGAAGAGACCAAGTTGTTACCACCTCAAACAACAATCATTCAGCATCACTAATAGATAAACAACCACACAATATTTGTCTTTTGATAAAATGTGATAAGAATTATGTAGCAGCACCTATGCAACATTCTTTTCCAAAGTCTTATCCAGTCTTTTCACCTAATTTTCAGTTTCAGGAAACAGTGTATAAATTAAATGCCACAAAAAGTACCTAAATCCAGAAGATCAAACACTCTGTATAACTACAGTTCCCATCTCTTTAATAGCTCATTTGTAAAGAAAAAAAAAGGGGGGGAGGCGGGGAGAGAGAGACAGAGAGATATTAGTTTTTTTTTTTTTAAATATGCATGTTGTTTGATTGCATCCTGATTTGTCTAAGCTATAAAAACATTTTGTGGACAACAGCAGGATTTGAATATAGACTAAAAATTAAGTTATATTAAGGAACGTGTTGTTAATTAAGTGTGATAATGACAGTTTTCTGATATAGTAAGATGTGTTTATTTTTCAGGGTAAAATATGATGTTTAAAATTATCTTTAAAATAGTTAAGAAAAAGGGTGCCTGGGTGGCTCAGTCAGTTAAGTGTCCAACCCTTGATTTCAACTTAGGTCATGATATCACTCTCATGAGATCCAGCCCTGCATCAGGCTCTGTGCTCATTGGGGAGTCTGGTTGAGAGTCTCTCTACTCCCTCTCCCTCTGCCCCCTCCACGACTGAGTGACTCACTCTCTTTCTCTAAAATAAATAATCTTTAAAAAATATTAAGAAAAAAGTCCATGAAGCAAATATGGCAAAATATTAAGGGTCATTAAATCTTGGTAGTTGGGGGGGGCGCCTGGGTGCCTCAGTGGGTTAAAGCCTCTGCCTTCGGTTCAGGTCATGGTCCCAGGGTCCTGGGATAGAGCCCTGCATCGGGCTCTCTGCTTGGCAGGGAGCCTGCTTCCTCCTCTCTCTCTCTGCCTTCCTCTCTGCCTACTTGTGATCTGTCAAATAAATAAATAAATAAAATCTTTTAAAAAAATCTTGGTAGTGGGTACATAGAGTTCATTTTATGATTCTTTTAGATTTTTTATATGTTTAAAATATTTTATAATAGAGTTAAAAAAACACACCCCCAAAGACCTTAAATATACCAGAAATTACTTCAGCCAACATTGAAATTCTGAAACAGTGCGAGCTTTTTGTTTTCTCTCCTCTCTACTTGCACCATAGGTAGCATTCACCATTGCCCTGCCCCACACCAAATTCAGGATCCAGAGCCTAATATTCACTGTTTCCCTGCTCCTGCCACTGCTTTATACTCCCTTATAAAAATAGCAGTTCTAAGTTTAGAGTCTTGGCATATATGACTCTTAGGGTTCTGACACATACGAAAACTTATTTCTTCCAAGAAAACTAGAGGGTAGATCTTGGACCAGAACTTTGTTGTGACCTTAGATACTCTCAGATTTAAAAGCCTTATCTTTCATTATATCAAAAATATTAAAATATGTATCATTTTATATTAAGTGTATTTTTGGTGATAAATACAAAAGAATCTAATTAATATTACAATTTTGAGTTTTGCTAATAAAATATATTATTATTAAGCTTCATATTTATATACAATTATTTAATCATTGAGTGACACAACTAGTTGACATGTTATCTATCAATATTGTCATTTTCTTTTCATATTTTATAGCTGACAATTTTTTTCAGCTTCTGAGCATGTTTTTAGGTTCTTAAAAAGCTTAAAGCCCCTGGCCTGGACATAAAAATGTGAGCCCATCAAATAGAATAACTAATCTTGGGGAATAGCCTTGCCTGTCCCAAGCTTTACATGTTTTGACTGGGAAGTTATCTTTATTGGTATGCACAATGCATAAATAAACTATATTTAATAGAATTTGAAAAAAATCAAATTTTGTTACAATTCATAGAGTTCTTAAGATGGAGTCTGTGTATACTCTTAAGGGGTGGCAAAAATCACTTCAAATTTTTGGTAAAATTGTTTGTGAATACGTGTGGGGATGAGGGTGGCCCTTTGTCTATTTGCCATTTTCTGCTGAGGGTTCCTAAGTTTTAACCAGTTTCAAAATTTTGTGATCACTAATACCCCATCTTTAAAAGAAGTATTCCTAAATATAGTCTATTTTTTCCCTATTAAAGATAGGAAAATTAAGACCAGCAAAAGGAAGGGAATTGCTTTAAAGTTTACACTGTTTAGGGTCTGAAGTTTAAGCACCCTACTTAAAGTTCCCTAACCTCTTCCTGAATGTGTTGTTTCTAAAAGTCCATTTTGACTATTGTACTGTCATTGCATTATCTTAAGCCTAAGAATTTTGAGGAAGCACTCTGATTTTCAGCTGGTGTAAGATACTATTAATGTCTTAAAGTCCAGTGCTGTAAATTTGAAGAGTTTGAAAGGAAAAGCCTTCATTTTTTTAAAGATTTTACTTATTTATTGGAGAAAGAGAGACCAAGCACAGTGGGAGGGGGGGCAAATGGAGAAGGAGAAGGAGACTCCTCACTGAGCAAGGCACTAGACATGGGGCTTGATCCCAGGACCCTGAGATGACATGAGCCGAAGGCAGCTGCTTAACTGACTGAGCCGCCCGGGTGCCCTGAGGAAGAGCCTCCTTGGCTTTGCTATGCTGTATCATAATCTTGTGCTCTCTGTCATCAAAAGAATTCTCTCAATTTTTTTGTGCAAAAATTGTAAGCAACACTGACATGAAACTTATTTTAGAATTCTTCTGAAAGTACCATAATCATCAAGAGAAAGGAAGCTAAGTATGGTGGTTTGGCACAGGAGTCTGAAGGTCTAGGTTACTTTTCCATTCAGCTAATAAAGTATAGAACTAAATCACAGAGCTGGGCAATTGTCTTGGTGTAGTCACTGAACCACTTTGTGACTTAGTGTCTTTTTCTGGAAAATAACAATCCTGATTCTGGGATCACATACTTATGGCCATGTGGCCCATGAACATTAAAACATTTGTGGGAATTTTCAAGATTTTCTTTAAAAAGTCACTCCATCATTGATAAACCAATAAAAGGACAATATAATCCAGTGTGTTGCTTCCTGAAAAGCAAGATTTCTGCTACTTACTGAATTTTGACTTCATAATCAGAAATTATTCTTGATAGTTTTCTTCTCTGGGCCTCCTCTCACTATCATCTGCCAATCATGTCGAGGAGAAATGGAGAACTTCTATCAAAATAAATTTCATAAACAAATCTATACACTAAGCAGTTGTGAGGGGTTTGGGGTTACTTTTTTCTGTAATAGAAAGGATGTACTATTAAGAATTGTAATAATGAAATATAGCTGTAAATCTTAAAGTGTACCCTTCTTCAGGCTGCAGTTATATAAATGGTTATATAACAACAGTTATTAATCCTTTTCATTTTGACAATTGATTTGAATACAATATCTGTTGTAGATTCATTATAACACAAGATCACAAAAGTTCAAAACTAATTTATTGTTCTTTGTTCCACCCAGCAAAAAGTGTACCTTATCAAAAAGATTCCTGTCAGATTGATATTTTGCTGAAACAAAAATATAGATTAGCTATTAAAGGTTTCTCTTTTTAACTGTATTCATGAATAACTTTGTAAAATCCAAGAACTGTGGTGGAGGGAAAAAAAAAAAAAAAAAACTTCGGAAGAGAATTTTTAAATGGGGTGGAGAGGTAAGTAGGAGAAGAGGTCCCATAAAGGCTCCACTCAAGAATTCACAAGTGTAAATTTAAGAAATTTACTTATTTAAGTAAAACACTGATTTCAGTTAGCATGCCCAGATATTGAACTTGAAACTGGAAACTACTAGTGGAGAAGACATTCATTCCTATTTGGATTGGTTTCCACTATGCAGTGGAAATAATATCTGCACATATGGAACATACATCTCAACAAAGTTCTGCTTAGATACCAAAACTAAAAGTATCTGAACAAACTGGAGTGGTTTAGTTCATGTTAGTGATTCAAACTTACTGAATTGAGAAGCTAATAGATCCTAGTTCAAGTACAAAGTGCTCATTGATTTTATTTTATTTTCTTCTTTCAAGTTTCTCTTTACATTTAAATTCTAGTTAGTTAACATATAGTGTAATATTGGTTTAAGGAGTAGAATTTAGTGATTTGTCACTTACATGTAATGCCTAGTGCTCATCACAGGGAGTGTCATCCTTAACAGCCATCAACCACAACCATCAAAGAAATTGAATCAGTAATCAAAAATATCCCAAGAAGGGGCACCTGGGGGGCTCAGTGAGTTAAAGCCTCTGCCTTCAGCTCAGGTCATGATCTCAGGGTCCTGAGATTGAGCCCCACGTCGGGCTCTCTGCTCAGCAGGGAGCTTGTTTCCTCCCCTCTCTCTCTCTGCCTGCCTCTCTGCCTACTTGTGATCTGTCTGTCAAATAAATAAATAAAATATTTTTAAAAATATCCCAACAAACAAAAGTCCAGGGCCAGATGGCTTCCCAGGGGAATTATACAAAATATTTAAGAAAGAGTTAATACCTATTCTTCTCATACTGTTCCAAAAAATAGAAATGGAAGGAAAATATCCAAACTCATTCTACAAGGCCAACATTACCTTGATTCCAAAACCAGACAAAGACCCCACTAAAATGTAGAATTACAGGTTAATATCCCTGATGAACATGGATACAAACATTCTCAACAAGAATGAACCCAACAGGACATTCAAAGAATTATTCACTAAGATCAAGTGGGATTTATTACTGGGCCACAAGGGCAGTTCAATATTCACGAATCAATGTGATACACCATATTAATAAAATAAAGGTTGAGAACCACATGATCATTTCAATAGAAGTAGAAAAAAGTATTTCATGAAGTACAACATCCATTCTTGATAAAAACTTTCAACAAAATAAGGATAGAAGGGACATACCTTATAAAAGCCATGCAGGAAAAACGCACAGCAAATATCATCCTCAATGGGAAAAAAACTCATAGCTCTTCCTCTACAGTCAGGAACAAGACGAGGATGGCTACTCTCAACATTGCTATTTAACAAAGTACTGAAGTCCTAGTCTCAGCAATTGACAAAAAAAGAAATAAAAGCACTTAAATGAGCAGGAAATAAGTCAAATTTTCACTATTTCCAGAAGACATGATACTCTATGTAGAAAATCCAAAAGTTTCCACCAAAAAATTGCTAGAGCTGATATACAAGTTTAGCAAAGACAGAGGATCCAAACCAATGTACAGAAATCTGTTTCATTTCTAAACAAAGAAAGAGAAATAGAGGAATTGATCCCATTTGTAATTACACCAAAAAGCACAAGATACCTATGAATAAACCTAACCAAAGAGGTAAAAGATCTGCTAATTGATTTTAAAAAGAAAAATCTCTAACTCCACCCATTCAATGAATGTTCCAAGGAAAGATAAAATGTTGTTAGCTTTGTTTTTCAATTAGGCCTATTCAGAAAATTTATGATTTTTTTTTATACCTTTGCCCTTCTCCATTATCTTCTCACTGCAGGAGGTCAGAAGGATGCACAACCACACAGGAGTTTAGATGAAAGAAGAGAAGAGAGGACATATTTTACTACAAGCCTATTTGAGTAAAATTGCAGAAATCCTGAAAATAAATGCTGAAATAAGGAGTGGGTTTTATGCTGTCCTTTGGCATTGATAACCTTCAACTTGTAAGCATATTTGCATTTGTGTATTCCACTGTTAAGTCAGAAACAGTTACCACAGGAAACCACTTGGCAATTCACCTGGCAGCTTTGCTATTTGAATAAAGCCATGAGATTCTCATAGGAAACAAATACACATACATAGCAGGAAAAATTGTGTTGTATATAATGCCTTTACAGGGAGGCCAATCCACCATGCATCATTCTTGTTTATATCATCCCCCTGGATAATGGTAGGACTTGGGGATGTATTCCAGGTCTTTGAATCTGCATCTCTTTCCATTTTTCATTCAATCCCTACTGAAGTTTATAAGATTTTCAGTGAGTTAATATTGGTTAAATGTTTTTCCAATTGGCAATATTCATTTGAATAGAAGACATATATGTATTTATATGTCATCTTCATTTGGGCTTTTCACCTTTATTATTATGAGAATCCTTACTTTAAACATTATGTAAGCCAGTAATGGTGCATTCAGCTTAAATGTTTACACAATAGGGGGGGATGAAAAAATTAGGCTGTTAGAAGAATAATCCCTCATAATTCGTTTCGGTGGAGTTTAGCTCATTGCTATGTGGATTTCAAGTAACTTAAGGAACCGAAGTCTTTCAAATGTAAGATATATCAAAATATTAGCCTTCAGTTTGTTCCAAGAACATAATTTCATCCCATTGGTGCAAAAATACAATTGCAATGGCAAATAAAATTGCTTCATTTCCTGAGAATTTGTTTTCTATTTCTGTGAAATTGCTTTTAGTTTCTTTTGTTAAAGTTTTGTCACTTTCTGCCTTAATTATGTAAAACATAATTTTGTGACAGTATTTGCATCTAGTCTACAGCACTATAATCTGGGCATCTCAATATTAATTTCCATTAGACATTTAATTTATAGTGTAGGGCATAACTCATTTTATGATGATTGACTTTATTGCATTTCACAGATATTGTACTACTTACAAATTGGAGGTATGTGGCAAAATCTTGTCAAGCAAATCTATTGCAGCCATTTTTCCAACATTGACCCACTTTGTGTCTCTGTGTCACATTTTGGTAATTCTTGCAATATATTAAACTTTTAATAGTTTTTACTTTCCCTGTGGTGATCTGTGAGTAGTGATCTTTGATGTTACTATTCTAATTATTTTGGGGTGTCACAAATCATGCCACATAAAATAACAAACTAAAATGGTGAATGAGTGTTGTGTGTGTTTTGATTGCTCCACCCACCAGGAATCCCTCCATCTCTCTCTCTTTTCTTGGGCTTCCCTATTTCATGGGACAAAATATTGAAATTTTATCAACTAATAACACTACAATGGCTTCTGAGTATTCAAGTGATAAAAGAAGAAGTTGCATATCTCTCAGTTTAAATCAAAATATAAAAATGTTTAAAATGATAAAACGATTAAGCTTAGTAAGAAAGGCACAGAGAAAGCCAAGATAAGTCAAAAAGTAGGTCTCTCACACCAATTAGCTAAGTTATTGATACAATGACATAGTTCTTGAAGGAAATTTAAAGTGCTATTCCAAAGAACACACAAATGAAAAGAACAGAACAGTCTTACAGTTGATATGGAGAAAGTTTCAGTTGTCAGGATGGAAGATTAAACCAGCCACAATATCCCCTTAAACCAAAACCTAATCCAGAGCAAGGCCCTAACTCTCTTCAAATCTGTGAAGGCTGAGAGAGGTGAGGAAACTGCAAAAGAAAAATTTGAAGCTAGCAGACTCTGGTTCATGAGGTTTAGAGAAATAAACCATCTCCATAATTTAAAAATGCAAGATGAAGCAGCAAGTGCTCATGTAGAAGCTGCAGAGTCATCAAGAAGATCTAGCTTTGATGATGAAGATGGCTATATTAAACAAAGGATTTTCTTTTTAAGTTTATTTATTTATTTATTTATTTGTTTGTTTGTTTATTTATTTATTTGAAGGGAAGAGAGCATGCAAGTGAAAGAGAGCATAAGCATGGGGGATGTGCAGAGGAAGAGGGAGAAGCAGACTTCTGGCTGAAGACTGTTGAAAAGACAAGAGAAGATTTAGAATTACATAATTTTTTTGAAAGAGCAGTGACAGGAATGAAGACTGACTAATTTTGAAGGAAGTCCTACTATAGATAAAATGCTATCAAACAACATCACAAGTTAAAGAAAAGTTATTCATCAAAGGAAAAGAGAAACCCTATGGGAAACTTTTTTTTAATTCCAATATAGTTAACATGCAGTTTTATTAGTTCTAGATGTATAATATAGTAACTCAACAATTTCATACATCACCCAGTGCTTATCACAAGTGCACTCCTTAACCCTCATCATCTATTTCACCTGTCCTCTACCCAGCTCACTCTGTTAACCATCAGTTTTTTCTCTACAGTTGAGTTTGTTTCTTGGCTGGCACTTGATCCCTCTCTCTCTCTTCTTCTTTTTTTTTTTCTTTGTTCATTTGTTTTCTTTCTTAAATTCCACATATGAGTGAAAACATATGATATTTGTTTTTCCAAGACTTATGTTGCTTAACATTATACTTATCGGCTCCATACACATCATTGGAAATAGCAAAAATTCATTATTTTTAATGGCTGAATACTCCATTTCTTTATCCACAATTTGTCTGCTTCCATAATTTGGCTATTGTAAATAATACTGCTATAAACATAAGGATGCATGTATCTCTTTGTTTGTTTTTTACCTCCACAAGGCTTAATTTTATTTTATTTTTAAATTTTAACTCAATTATTTTTATTTAACATATAATGTATTACTGGCTTCAGAGGTAAAGATCAGTGATTCTTCAGGTTCATGTAACACCCAGTATTCATTACATCATGTGCCCCCCAATGTCCCAGGCAGTTACCCATCCCTGACCCCCTCCCTTCCAGCAACCCTCAGTTTGTTTTGTATAGTTGAGTCCCTTATGGATGGTCTCCCTCTTTGATTTCATCTTGTTTTATTTTTTCCCTCTCTTCCCCTATGATCCTCTGTTTTGTTTTGTAAGTTCCACATATGAGTGAGATCATATGAAAATTGTTTTTCTGATTGACTTATTTTGCTTAACATAATATCCTGTAGTTCCATCCACATTGTTGCAAATGGCAAGATTTCATTTTTACTGGCTCTGTAATATTTCATTTGTATGTACATACATATACGTGTGTAGATATATCTATCTACATCTATTTGTAGATGTAGATAGATATATGTAGATGTGTGCATATAGATGTAGATAGATTTATCTACATCTATATAGATGATATATAGATGTTGATATAGATATAGATGATATAGATATAGATAGATATTCACATCTTCTTTACCCATTCTGTCAATGGATATCTAGGCTCCTTCCATGGTATGGCTACTGTGGCATTGCTGCTATAAATATAGTGAAGTTGCCCCTTTTGATCACTATATTTGTATCACTGGGGTAAATCCCTAGTAGTGAAATTGCTGGGTCATAGGGTAGCTCTATTCTCAACTTTTTGAGGGACCTCCATACTGTTTTCCAGAGTGGCTGTACTAGCTTGCATTCCCACCAACAGTGTAAGAGGGTTCCTCTTTCTCCACATCCTCCCCAATATCTGTCATTTCCAGACTTACTGATTTTAGACATTCTGAATGGTGTGAGATGGTATCTCATTGTGGTTTTGATTTGTATTTCCCTGATGACAACTGATGTGGAGCATTTTTCATGTGTCTCTTGGCTGTTTGCATGTCTTCTTTGGAGAAATATCTGTTCATGTCTTCTGTCCATTTCTTGACTGGGTTCTTTGTTCTTTGGATGTTGAGTTTGATAAGTTCCTTATAGATTTCAGGTACTATCCCTTTATATGATAAGACATTTGGGCTCCTGGGTGGCTCAGTTGGCTAAGCGACTGCCTTCGGGTCAGGTCATGATCCTGGACTTCCAGGATTGAGTCCCGCATTGGGCTCCCAGGTCCTTGGGGAGTCTGCTTCTCCCTCTGATCTTCTCCTCTCTCATGCTCTCTCTCACTCATTCTCTCTCAAATAAATAAATAAAATCTTTTAAAAAAAAGACATTTGCACATATCTTCTCCCATTCTGTCAGTTGTCTTTTGGATTTGTAAACTGTTTCCTTTGATGTGCAAAGCTTTTCATCTTGAAGTTCTATTAGATCATTTTTGCCTTTGTTTTCTCTTGCCTTTGGAAATGTTTCTAGCAAGAAGTTGCTGTGGCCAAGGTCATAGAAGATGTTACCTGTGTTCTTCTCTAGGATTTTGGTGGATTTTGTCTCACATTCAGGTTTTTCATCTATTTTGAGTCTATTTTTGTGTAGGGTGTAAGGAAATGATCCAGATTCATTCTGCATGTGGCTGTCCGATTTCCCAACACCATTTGGTGAAGAAACTGTCTTTTTTCCATTGGACATTCTTTCCTGCTTTGTCAAATATTAGTTGGCCATAGAGTTGAAGGTCCATTTCTTGGTTCTCTATTCTGTTCCACTGATATATTTGCCAGTGCCATGATGTCTTGATGATTACTTCTTTGTAAGAGAGCTTCAACTGTGATTCCAGCAATTTTGGTTTTATAATAGAGCTTTCATAATAGCTCTTGTTTTATAATAGAACTTTTATAAGAGAGATTTTTAATAGAGCTTCATTGTGATGCCAGGAACTTTGGTTTTATTTTTCATCATTTCTTTGGTTATTCAGGGTCTTTTCCTGTTGCTTACAAATTTTAGGATTATTTGTTCCACTCTGTGAAAAAAGTCAGTGGTATTTTGAGAATGATTACATTTAATGTATAGATTGTTCTAGGTAGCATCGACATTTTAACAATATTTATTCTTCCAATTCATAAGCATGGAATATTTTTGCAATCATTTGTGTCTTCCTCAGTTTCTTTCATGAGTGTTCTATAGTTTTCAGAGTACAGATAATTTGCCTCTTTGGTTAGATTTTTTCCGAGGTATCTTATGGGTTTTGGTACAATTACAAATGAGATCAATACAATATCTCTTTCTTCTGTCTCACTGTTAGTATATAGAAATGCAACTGATTTTTGAACATTGACTTTGTATCCTTCCGCTATGTTGAATTGCTTTAGAGTTCTAGAAATTTTGGGGTGGAATCTTTTGGGATGTCCACATACAGTATCATGTCATTTTTGAAGGGTGAGAGTTTGACTTCTTTGACTATTTGGATGCCTCTTATTTCTATTTTTTTTTTTTTTGTTCTGATTGCTGAAGCTAAAACATATAGTACTATACTGAACAACAGTGGTGATAGTGGATATCCCTGCCATGTTCGTGAGCTTAGGGGAAAAGCTCTCAGTTTTTTCCCATTGAGAATGATATTTGCTTTGGCTTTTTTTGGGGGGGGGGTTCTTAACCCATTAGGGGAATTTTTATTTTATTTTATTTTATTTTTTGTTTCTTTTCAGCGTAACAGTACTCATTGTTTTTACACCACACCCAGTGCTCCATGCAATACGTGCCCTCCCTAACACCCACCATCAGGCTACCCTAACCTCCCACACCCTGCCCATTCAAATCCACTCAGGTTGTTTTTCAGAGTCCATAGTCTCTCATGGTTCACCTCCCCTCCAATTTCCCTCAAATCCCTTCTCCTCTCCATCTCCCTATGTCCTCCATGTTATTTGTCATGCTCCACAAATAAGTGAAACCATATGATAATTAACTCTCAATGCTTGACTTATTTCACTCAGCATAATCTCTTCCAGTCCCATCAATGTTGCTACAAAAGTTGGGTATTCATCCTTTCTGATGGAGGCACAATACTCCATAGTGTATATGGACCACATCTTCCTTATCCATTCGTCCATTGAAGGGCATGTTGGTTCTTCCCACAGCTTGGTGACCGTGGCCATTGCTGCTATAAACATTGGGGTACAGATGGCCCTTCTTTTCACCACATCTGTATCTTTGGGGTAAATACCTCAATATCCCATTTTTTGATATGATTATCTGTTTTGCCTGTGTTGAGTTTGAGAAGTTCTTTATAGATCCTGGATATCAACCTTTTGTCTGTGCTGTCATTTGCAAATATATTCTCCCATTCCGTGGGTTGCCTCTTTGTTTTGTTGACTGTCTCCTTTGCTGTGCAGAAGCTTTTGATCTTGATGAAGTCCCAAAACTTCATTTTTGCTTTTGTTTCCTTTGCCTTTGGAGACATATGAAATAAGTTGAAAGAAGTCGCTGTGGCTGATATCGAAGAGGTTACTGCCTATGTTTTCCTCTGGGATTCTGATGGGTTCCTGTCTCACGTTGAGGTCTTTTATCCATGTCGAGTTTATCTTTGTGTACAGTGTAAGGGAATGGTCAAGTTTCTTTCTTCTACATATAGCTGTCCAATTTTCCCAGCACCATTTATTGAAGAGACTGTCTTTTTTCCACTGTATATTTTTTCCTGCTTTGTCGAAGATTATTTGACCATAGAAATGAGGGTCCATATCTGGGCTCTCTACTCTGTTCCACTGGTCTATGTGACTGTTTTTATGCCAGTAACATGCTGTCTTGGTGATCACAGCTTTGTAGTAAAGCTTGAAATCAGGTAATGAGATGCAGCCAGTTTTATTTTTGTTTTTCAACATTTCCTTAGAAATTTGGGGTCTCTTCTGATTCCATACAAATTTTAGGATTATTTGCTCCAGCTCTTTGAAAAATACCAGTGGAATTTTGATTGGAAAGGCATTAAAAGTATAGATTGCTCTAGGCAGTATAGACATTTTAACAATGTTTATTCTTCCGATCCAAAATGGTCTCCCATCTTTCTGAGTCTTCTTCAATTTCTTTCATGAGTGTTCTGTAGTTCCTTGAGTACAGATCCTTTACATCTTTGGTTAGGTTTATTCCCAGGTATCTTATGGTTCTTGGTGCTATAGTACATGGAATTGATTCTCTAATTTCCCTTTCTGTATTTTCATCGTTAGTGTATAAGTAAGCCACTGATTTCTGTACATTGACTTTATATCCTGCCACATTACTGAATTGCTGTATGAGTTCTAGTAGTTTGGGGGTGGAGTCTTTTGGGTTTTCCATATAAAGAATCATGTCATCTGCGAAGAGAGAGAGTTTGACTTCTTCATCGCCAATTTGGATACCTTTAATTTCTCTTTGTTGTCTGATTGCTGTTGCTAGGAGTTCTAATACTATGTTGAACAAGAGTGGTGAGAGTGGGCATCCTTGTCATTTTCCTGATCTCAATGGGAAGGCTGTGAGCTTCTGGGAATTCATCAGGATCAAAAGCTTCTGCACAGCAAAGGAAACAGTCCTGAAAGGTTGATATCCAGGATTTATAAAGAACTTCTCAAACTCCACACACAAAAAACAGATAATCATATCATAAAATGGGCAGAAGATATGAACAGAGACTTCTCCAACGAAGACATACAAGTGGCTATCAGACACATGAAAAAATGTTCCTCATCACTAGCCATCAGGGAGATTCAAATTAAAACCACACTGAGATACCACCTCACACCAGTTAGAATGGCCAAAATTAGCAAGACAGGAGAGGATGTGGAGAAAGGGGAAAACTCTTACACCGTTGATGGGAATGCAAGTTGTTGCAGCCACTTTGGAGAACAGTGTGGAGATTCCTTAAGAAATTAAAAATAGAGCTTCCCTATGATCCTGCAATTGCACTACTGGGTATTTACCCCAAAGATACAGATGTAGTGAAAAGAAGGGCCATCTGTACCCCAATGTTTATATCAGCAATGGCCATGGTCGCCAAACTGTGGGAAGAACCAAGATGCCCTTCAATGGACGAATGGATAAGGAAGATGTGGTCCATATACACTATGGAGTATTATGCTTCCATCAGAAAGGATGAATACCCAACTTTTTTATTAATTTTTTTTATATTTTAATAAAGATATAATGTATTTTTATCCCCAGGGGTACATGTCTGTGAATCACCAGGTTTACACACTTCTCAGCACTAACCATAGCACATACCCTCCCCAATGTCCATAACCCCACCCCCCTTTCCCAAACCCCTCCTCTCAGTTTGTTTTGTGAGATTAAGAGTCACTTATGGTTTGTCTCCCTCCCAATCCCATCTTGTTTCTTTTCTTCTTCTCCTCCCCCCCAACTCCCCATGTTGCATCTCCACTTCCTCATATCAGGGAGATCATATGATAGTTGTCTTTCTCCAATTGACTTGTTTCACTAAGCATGATACTCTCTCGTTCCATCCATGTTGTTGCAAATGGCAAGATTTCAGTTCTTTTGATGGCTGTATAGCATTCCATTGTGTATATATACCACATCTTCTTTATCCATTCATTTGTTGATGGACATCTAGGTTCTTTCCATAGTTTGACTATTGTAGACATTGCTGCTATAAACATTCGGGTGCACGTGCCCCTTAGGACCACTACGTTGGTAACTTTAGGTTTAAATACCCAGTAGTGCAATTGCTGGGTTATAGGGTAGTTCTATTTTCAAATTTTGAGGAATCTCCATGCTGTTTTCCAGAGGGGTTGCACCAGCTTGCATGCCCACCAACAGTGTAGGAGAGTTCCCCTTTCTCCGCATCCTTGCCAGCATCGGTAATTTCCTGACTTGTTAATTTTAGCCATTCTGACTGGTGTGAGGTGATATCTCATTGTGGTTTTAATTTGTATTTCCCTGATGCCGAGTGATGTGGAGCACTTTTTCATGTGTCTTTTGGCCATCTGGATGTCTTCTTTGCAGAAATAGCTGTTCATATCCTCTGCCCATTTCTTGATTGGGTTATTTGTTCTTTGGGTGTTTAGTTTGATAAGTTCTTTATAGATTTTGGAC
This sequence comes from Mellivora capensis, assembly GCA_004024625.1. Classification (NCBI taxonomy): domain Eukaryota; kingdom Metazoa; phylum Chordata; class Mammalia; order Carnivora; family Mustelidae; genus Mellivora; species Mellivora capensis. The sequence continues at coordinate 43,321 of PISX010016223.1, forward strand.
ACTAGCCCTTTATCTGATATATCGTTTGCAAATATCTTCTCCCATTCTGTCAGTTGTCTTTTGGTTTTGTTAACTGTTTCCTTTGCTGTGCAAAAGCTTTTGATCTTGATGAAATCCCAATAGTTCATTTTTGCCCTTGCTTCCCTTGCCCGTGGCAATGTTCTTAGGAAGATCTTGCTGCGGCTGAGGTCGAAGAGGTTGCTGCCTGTGTTCTCCTCAAGGATTTTGATGGATTCCTTTCTCACATTGAGGTCCTTCATCTACTTTGAATCTATTTTCATGTGTGGTGTAAGAAAATGGTCCAATTTCATTTTTCTGCAAGTGGCTGTCCAATTTTCCCAACACCGTTTATTGAAGAGGCTGTCTTTTTTCCATTGGACATTCTTTCCTGCTTTATCGAAGATAAGTTGAGCATAGAGTTGAGGGTCTATTTCTGGGCTCTCTATTCTATGTGTCTGTTTTTGTGCCAGTACCATACTGTCTTGATGATGACAGCTTTGTAATAGAGCTTGAAGTCCGGAATCGTGATGCCACCAACTTTGGCTTTCTTTTTCAATATTCCCTTGGCTATTCGAGGTCTTTTCTGGTTCCATATAAATTTTAGGATTATTTGTTCCATTTCTTTGAAAAAGATGGGTGGGATTTTGATAGGGATTGCATTAAATGTGTAGATTACTTTAGGTAGCATAGACATTTTCACAATATTTGTTCTTCCAATCCAGGATCATGGAACATTTTTCCATTTCTTTGTGTCTTCCTCAATTTCTTTCATGAGTACTTTACAGTTTTCTGAGTATAGATTTTTAGCCTCTTTGGTTAGGTTTATTCCTAGGTTATCTTATAGTTTTGGGGGCAATTGTAAATGGGATTGACTCCTTAATTTCTCTTTCTTCTGTCTTGTTGTTAGTATAGAGAAATGCAACTGATTTCTGTGCATTGATTTTATATCTTGACACTTGACTAAATTCCTGTACAAGTTCTAGCATTTTTAGAGTGGAGTCTTTTGGGTTTTCCACATAGAGTATCATATCATCTGCAAAGAGTGAGAGTTTGACTTCTTCTTTGCCGATTTGGATGCCTTTAATTTCTTTTTGTTGTCTGATTGCTGGGGCTAGGACTTCTAGTACTATGTTGAATAGCAGTGGTGATAATGGACATCCCTGCCGTGTTCCTGAACTTAGCGGAAAAGCTTTCTGTTTTTCTCCATTGAGAATTATATTTGCGGTGGGTTTTTCACAGATGACTTTGGTAATATTGAGGTATGTGCCCTGTATCCCTACACTTTGAAGAGTTTTGATTAGGAAGGGATGCTGTACTTTGTCAAATGCTTTTTCAGCATCTATTGACGGTATCATGTGGTTCTTGTTCTTTCTTTTATTAATGTATTGTATCACATTGATTGATTTGCAGATGTTGAACCAGGCTTGCAGTCCGGGTATAAATCCCACTTGGTAGTGGTGAATAATCCTTTTAATGTACTGTTGGATCCTACTGGCTAGTATTTTGGTGAGAATTTTCGCATCTGTGTTCATCAAGGATATTGGTCGGTAATTCTCTTTTTGATAGGATCCTTGTCTGGTTTTGGGATCAAGGTGATGTTGGCCTCATAAAATGAGTTTGGAAGTTTTCCTTCCATTTCTATTGTTTGGAACAGTTTCAGGAGAATAGGAATTAATTCTTCTTTAAATGTTTAGTAGAATTCCCCTGGGAAGCCATCTGGCCCTGGGCTTTTGTTTGTCTGGAGATTTTTGATGACTGTTTCCATCTCCTTACTGTTTATGGGTCTGTTCTGGTTTTCTATTTCATCCTGGTTCAATTGTGGTAGTTTATATGTCTCTAGGATTGCATCCATTTCTTCCAGATTGTCAAATTTGTTGGCGTAGAGTTGCTCATAGTATGTTCTTATAATTGTTTGTATTTCTTTGGTGTTGGTTGTGATTTCTCCTCTTTCTTTCATGATTTTATTTATTTGGGTCCTTTCTCTTTTCTTTTTGATAAGTCTGGCCAGGAGTTTATCAATCTTATTAATTCTTTCAAAGAACCAGCTCCTAGTTTCGTTGATTTGTTCTATTGTTTTTTTGGTTTCTATTTCATTGATTTCTGCTCTGATCTTTATGATTTCTCTTCTCCTGCTGGGTTTATGCTCTCTTTCTTGTTCTTTCTCCAGCTCTTTTAGGTGTAGGGTTAGGTTGTGTATTTGAGACCTTGTTTCTTGAGAAAGGCTTGTACCGCTATATATTTTCCTCTCAGGACTGCCTTTGTTGTGTCCCACAGATTTTGAACCATTGTGTTTTCATTATCATGTGTTTCCATGAATTTTTTCAATTCTTCTTTAATTTCCTGGATGAATCATTCATTCTTTAGAAGGATGCTCTTTTGCCTCCATGTATTTGGGTTCTTTCCAAATTTCCTCTTGTGATTGAGTTCTACCTTCAGAGAACTGTGGTCTGAAAATATGCAGGGAATGATCCCAATCTTTTGATATTGGTTGAGACCTGATTTATGACCCAGGATGTGATCTATTCTGGAGTATGTTCCATGTGCACTAGAAAAGAATGTGTATTCTGTTGCTTTGGGATGAAATGTTCTGAATATATCTGTAATGTCCATTGGTCCAGTATGTCATTTAAGGCCTTTATTTCCTTGTTGATCTTTTGATTGGATGATCTGTCCATTTCAGTAATGGGAGTGTTAAAGTCCCCTACTATTTTTTAAATTTTTTTTTATTTTTTTATAAACAAATTTTTATCCCCAGGGGTACATGTCTGTGAATCGCCAGGTTTACTCACTTCACAGCACTAACCATAGCACATACCCTCCCCAATGTCCATTACCCCACCCACCTTTCCCGACCCCCTCCCCCCAGCAACCCTCAGTTTGTTTTGTGAGATTAAGAGTCACTTATGGTTTGTCTCCCTCCCAAACCCATCTTGTTTCTTTTCTTCTTTTTCTGCACCCCTAGTCCCCTATGTTGCATCTCCACTTCCTCATATCAGGGATATCATATGATAGTTGTCTTTCTCTGATTGACTTATTTCACTAAGCATGATACCCTCTAGTTCCATCCACGTCGTCGCGAATGGCAAGATTTCATTTCTTTTGATGGCTGCATAGTATTCCATCGTGTATATATACCACAACTTCTTTATCCATTCATCTGTTGATGGACATCTAGGCTCTTTCCATAGTTTGGCTATTGTAGACATTGCTGCTATAAACATTCGGGTGCATGTGCCCCTTCGGATCACTATGTTTGTATATTTAGGGTAAATACCCAGTAGTGCAATTGCTGGGTCATAGGGTAGTTCTATTTTCAACTTTTTGAGGAACCTCCACGCTGTTTTCCAGAGCGGTTGCACCAGCTTGCATTCCCACCAACAGTGGAGGAGGGTTCCCTTTTCTCCACATCCTTGCCAGCATTGGTCATTTCCTGACTTGTTCATTTTAGCCATTCTGACTGGTGTGAGGTGATATCTCATTGTGGTTTTAATTTGTATTTCCCTGATGCCGAGTGATGTGGAGCACTTTTTCATGTGTCTGTTGGCCATCTGGATGTCTTCTTTGCAGAAATGTCTGCTCATGTCCTCTGCCCATTTCTTGATTGGATTATTTGTTCTTTGG
>PISX010016224.1:0-46755 GCA_004024625.1 Mellivora capensis
AGTCATTTAGGAGAACTCATAGATGTCATCAATTTTCCCCTTAGAGGCTGTCCTCACATGTCTCTATCTTTGATTGTCTGCTCATGGTTTATGAGTCGGAAACTAAAAAAGCTTATTGGAGGGTGCCTGGGTGGCTCAGAGGGTTAAAGCCTCTGCCTTGGGCTCGGGTCATGATCCCAGGATCCTGGGATTGAGCCCCGCATTGGGCTCTCTTCTCAGCAGGGAGCCTGATTCCCCCCCTCTCTCTCCCTGCCTCTCTGCCTACTTGTGATCTCTCTCTGTCAAATAAAGAAACAACATCTTAAAAAAAAGAAAAGATGGGAGGCTGGGGTGCCTGGGTGGCTCAGTCAGTTGAGCGACTGCCTTCAGCTCAGGTCATGATCTCGGGGTCCTGAGACTGAGCCCCACATCCAGCTCCCTGCTCAGTAGGGAGTCTGCTTCTCCCTTTCCCTCTGCTGTGCCCCCTGCTTGTGGTCTCTTGCTTGTACGCTCTCTCGCTCTCTCTCTCTCAAAAAAAAAAAAAAAAAAAAAGATGGGAGGCTGAAGTTGAATTCTCTCCCAGTGGAACTAAACTAAGTGGGGCACCTGAGTGGCTCAGTGGGTTAAGCCTCTGCCTTCGGCTCAGGTCATGATCTCGGGGGTCCTGGGATGGAGCCCCGCATCGGACTCTCTGCTCAGCTGGGAGCCTGCTTCCCCCGCCTCTCTCTCTGCCTGTTACTCTGCCTACTTGTGATCTCCCTCTCTGTCAAGTGAATAAATAAAATCTTTAAAAAAAAAAGCAAAAAAGGGACGCCTGGGTGGCTCAGTTGGTTAAGCGGCTGCCTTCGGCTCAGGTCATGTTCCCAGCGTCCAGGGATCGAGTCCCACATCGGGCTCCTTGCTCGGCAGGGAGCCTGCTTCTCCCTCTGCCTCTGCCTGCCACTCTGTCTGCCTGTGCTCGCTCTCTGGCTCTGACAAATAAATAAATAAAATCTTAAAAATATATATTAAAAAAAAAGAAAAAAAAAAAAGCAAAAAAGGGGGCACCTGGGTGGCTCAGTAGGTTAAGGCCTCTGCCTTCGGCTTAGTCATGGTCCCGGGGTCCTGGGATTGAGCCCTGCATCGGCTTCTCTGCTTGGCAGGGAGCCTGCTTCTGCCTACTTGTGATCTCTCTGTCAAATAAATAAGTAAAATCTTTAAAGAAAAAAAAAAGAACTAAAAAAAAAAAAAAAAAGAACTAAACTAGGTATTTTCTTCAGTTTTTACTGAGGTATAAATGACAAACAATACACTACACATATTTAAAGTAGGACCCTGAGATCATGACCAGAGCAGAAAGCAGCCGCTAAGCCCACTGAGCCACCCAGGCACCCCCAATCTAAAGTTTTAACATATGTATATAGCCGCGACACTACCAGCATGATCAAAATAACGAATATATCTACCACCTATCCGCCACCCTCAAATGTTTCCTCATGCCCTCAGTAAACTCCCTCACTGCACATCAACCCTTAGCATAAATGAAGTTTACTATTCAGGCAGGGCACCCCCAAAAAACTGCCAAAGGACAGAAAGTCAAGATATGTGAAAGAATATGAAAACCACCAATATCCTATTGGTTTCCACTAAAGGCTTCACGTGGCCACAAATTTGCCTCTGGTGGCTTGAGGCTCTGCTGCCATTTGCAGGTTTTTAAGCTCCCTTCTTGTGTCACCAAATACCTCCACCAGGTTTCATAAAAATCACTATACTTGTTTTGCAAACAACTTAGAAACTTAAAGTCAAAACCCATCTGCAATGCACCTCTAAGGTGGGGCACAGTGGGACTCTCTTTTTCTTTCTTTCTTTTTTTTTTTTTTTGGTGCAAAATGGTGGTTTATTAAAGCACAGGGACAGGACCCGCGGGAAGAAAGAGCCACTGCCCTGGGTCTTGAGGAGTGGCTGATTAAAGACTCCTGAGATAGGGGAAGTAAGGAAAAGGGAGGTTTCAAAAGAACTTTCATATGCTAAAGAGGACCAGGGGTCCTGCCATTGTCAAGTTGTTTTCTCCTCTAGCAAGGTATTAACATTTGGAGATTCCTGGAAGAAGTCCCACCCAGGAGTGAGGAGTGGGGGGGTGAGGGGGAAGTTGCAGGGTGTCAGCTTGTGCTTTGTCTTCAGCTAGCCTTCGGCTTCCTCATCATCTACCCCCGAAAAATTATGACCCTTATATCTTTAAGGCTGTTTAAAGTGGAAGGTCTCATCTTCTACAGTATCTTCCTACTGAACAGGGGCCATACCAGGACTCTTACCACTGCCTCGCTCCCTGGAGCAAACAGACTTGATGTTGTATGATGGCTGCCGTGGATCCAAGAAGGAGACATGAGCTTGGGAGCCCACTGCATATACTGACCATTCACTACCATAAGCCAGGCACACATTCTCCCGGCAATATGGCAGTTTGGTGGAGAGGAGCTGAAACAGAGAAAGGAATGAAGCACCCATGGCAGTACCAGAGAGCATCCTACAGGGGAATGTTCTTAGTTAGATGCCCAATTCTGTGGGCTTCCTTCAAACACAAGCCACATAAAGTCAGAGACAAAAAGACAAAAACAATGCCCCATTCCACCACTAAGTAAGAGAAAGAGAGGGTGACTAATATGCAGTAAGATCTCAGTAATGGGAAGGACTGATTAGGGAAAATGATTAATTTGGAATTAAATAATTAGAAGCAGAAAGGCTTAGACCTACAGGTTATTTCCAGGGATAACCCCAGGGCACTAAAGCCATGGTCACACTGTTCTCTGCCATGACCCTCTCTGCTACCACCCTCCTCACTGTTCTTCAGATAAAGGGGCTGATTTCTGGCTACCCTCAGCCTAGCTTCCCAATTGTATGGGAGTTACACACCACAAACAGCACACTCACGGGACCGGGTCAACCTCAGCTAACAACACTCAGCCTTAATCCTGGATCCTTGTCATTCACCCCATCCTTAGCGGGTGCCTACTGCATGTAAGGCACCAACCAAGGTCAGTGGAGCTCAAAGGCTGTTTGACATGAAGTCAGTTATTCCTGGAACTCTGCTTCCTCTTGAGAAAGAGTCTATCACAGAAGTAATAAGCAGCAAAAGTCTTTGGGACAAGAGGGACCCACAGGTAGGTTTCACTTTGTGCAAAAGTTGCTTGTAAAGATTGTAAATATTTTCATTACCTATTATTTCAGAGATAGTTTGTCTTAGTTTAATTGATTTTCAGTAGCTGGTAATTCTAACTTCTAGGTTTTCCTGCCCTTTTAACATGCTAAATGGCCAATAATCCATAAGCTAATACTTAAATGCCTTGTGGACTAGAGGACTGCTTGTAGACAGCAAGTCCTTGCTATGTGAAAGATTCTCCCCCTCTGATCTCTTTAAAAGACTTTTAAGAGAGGCATGTTAGACTCAGAGTTCCATGCACTGTGCATTAACATGCCCAGACCCTTGGAAAACTGGTGACTTAGACAAGAATGAAAGGCTCAGGAAGAATTTTAACCAAAAGGTGGGTTTTTAGGTAAAACCACTAAGTCATGTTCATCACACCTTAGACAGTGTATTTTCAGCCTTCCAGAGATGAAAATAACCATCCAGAGATACTGCTCCCAATTCCTACAAGAGCAATGAAAAACAGGTTATATTTCAATCTGTAGCAACTAATACATGGTAGTAAGCAGGGGAGAACCCTGAAGGTTGGGGTCCTCCCACTCTTCATTCATTCTTAGCCCATGATTTCAGCAGGGGGGCCAGCCCATCAACTCACTCTATGGAATACAGCTGGACAGCATATTAAATTAAGGTTGCTATTTGGGAGAACTCAAGAAGGAAGCCGGGTTCTAGCAGTAATGTAAACACCCATGATTCCAAAAGCTCTTACTATGCAATCATTCCCATGACATCCTGTTAAGATAGTTCCAGCAGAATAAACACATGAAGGACAGTTTCATAAATGGCAGTATGAGAGCTTCTATGAGTGGAGAATCTCAATCTATCTCTAGGCTATAGTTATGGCCAGAAGTTAGGAGATTAAGGGAACTACCCTTCAAAATGTGGCCTGATTGAGATTTTGGGAGCTTTTCCTCTCTTTTGGCTCTGAGTCCCCATCCCAACATTCTACTTAATATCCCCAGTTTCAGATGGGACTCAATGATTAGGTAAAACCTGCTGGTAGGTTGAGAAGAGGCAGTGAAGCATGAAAAGAAACTGAATACCAAAGAGAAAAAAAGCCATCGTCTTCAGAGGTATGTATGAAAATCACACCCAAAATAGAGCACCTGCAAAGGCATGTGCAAATGAGAGACAGTCAAATCAAAGTGTCCTTAGTGTCCCTAGGGTAACTATGCGTGGCTGACCCACAAAGATGGACCCTCCAGAGAAATACTGCAGAGCTCAGTGCAAGGGATGGTTTCATAATCTCAGTTATAATTTCTCACCAGCAACCCTCAGCCTTCAATCCTCCATGGGCTCAGAACTAAGCTATGTTAGCAAGTACTGACTTGGAAAGAGAAGCCAAGTGCCAAGATATAAGCCCAGAAGCTGAAGCAATAGAAAGAGCCTTCCTCTGTGGCGAGCTCATACCTTGTTCTTGTTGTTGAAGGCCAGAGCCCGGACCTTGCAGTTGTCAGGGTTTGTGTCCTCCTTGGGAATGTCTTTTAAGGCCTTGTGAGTAATGTGAGCATACACAGGGACCCGTGACACATTGTGCCTTGCATCACTTTTGGTCAACACGTCGTCTGTCACCTCCCAGAGTCCCATAGAGCCATCACGTGAGCCTACAGGGCAAGGAGACCACAGATGTCAGACATAATCCAACTCTCTATGGGACAGTCCTACAGAAACCAAGATCTTTGTACGTCATCCTCATATGTGCTAAAGCTTGGTCAGGTGGCCCACTGCAAAACAGAGAACAGTACACATTAAGAGCTATAAGAGGAATGATTCAACTAAGATGTAGGAGCTAAAATACAACCTTTAACCTTTGGTGAGATTTTTAATTTTACTATTTATTTATTTATTAAAGACTTTATTTACTTGACAAAGAGAGAGAGAGGGAGAGGGAATATAGGCAGGGGGAGTGGGAGAGGAAGAAGCAGGCTTCCTGCTGAGCAGGGAGCCTGATATGGGGCTCAATCCCAAGAACCTGGGGTCATGACCTGAGCCACCCAGGTATCCTTTGCTGAGATTTTTTTTTTTTAAGATTTTATTTATTTATTTGACAGACAGAGATTTACTATTTATTTATTTATTAAAGACTTTATTTACTTGACAAAGAGAGACAGAGGGAGAGGGAATATAGGCAGAGAGAGAGAGAGAGAGAGAGAGAGGAGATAGTAGGCTCCCTGCTGAGCAGAGAGCCCGATGGGGAGCTCAATCCCAGGACCCTGGGATCATGACCTGAGCCGAAGGCAGAGGCTTTTTTTTTTTTTTTTAAAGATTTATTTATTTATTTGACAGAGAGAGAGATCACAAGTAGGCAGAGAGGCAGGCAGAGAGAGAGGAAGGGAAACAGGCTCCCCGCTGAGCAGAGAGCCTGATGCGGGCCTCAATCCCAGGACACTGGGACCATGACCTGAGCCGAAGGCAGCGGCTTTAACCCACTGAGCCACCCAGGCACCCCAACGAAGGCAGAGGCTTTAACCCACTGAGCCACCCAGACACCCCCCTTTACTGGGATTTTTTAAGAGACTTTTTTTTTTAGAGATTTTATATATATATATATATATATACACACATACATACACATATATATGTGTGTATATATATATATGTACATATATATATGTGTGTATATATATATATTTATTTGATAGAGAGATCATAAGTAGGCAGGCAGAGAAAGAGGGGAAAGCAGGCTTCCCGCTGAGCAGAGAGCCCAACGCGGGGCCCAATCCCAGGACCCTGAGATCATGACCTGAGCTGAAGGCAGAAGCTTAACCCACCAAGCCACCCAGGCGCCCCAATTTTTTAAATCTTATGCTCTACCGACTGAGCTGGCCGGGCACTAGATTTTTTTAAAGAGAGTATTACAGAGTTTGAGAAAACTCAGTAATTTTCCAAGCCAAACGTTTGGCTTGGTCACCTGGACATGCAAGCACAACCAACGTCTGGCAATAGGGTTTGGGACCCTCCACCTGAAATCAGTGGTGCTTAATCTTTTCTGACTATATGCCTCTGAGAGACCTAAGAATATTAAAGACCCTCTCTCTAGAAAAATACACCAAAAACCACACTGTACATTCAACTTCAGGGAGGTTCATGAACCTCTTGAAGGCTTTCCATGGGTCCACAGGGACCATAAGCCCCAAGTTAGGAATGACTGTATGGGACACCTGGCCAGCTAAGCTGGTACAGCATGCCACTCTTGACATCGGGGTTGTGAGTTCAAGACGCATGTTGGGTGCAGAGATTACTTAAAAAAATAACGACTGTTCTACAAAAAATGAATACTTAAAAAGATAGTTTTCCTTAGTATACAATAATGAAGCACCTAATTCCTTTCTAGGGGCACTTGGGTGACTCAGTTAGTTGACCATCCTACTCCTTTTTTTTTTTTTTAAGATTTTATTTATTTGACAGAGATCACAAGTAGGCAGAGAGGCAGGCAGAGAGAGAGGGGGAAGCAGGCTCCCTGCTGAGCAGCGAGCCCGATGCGGGGCTCAATCCCAGGACCCTGGGATCATGACCTGAGCCACCCAGGCGCCCCTGACCATCCTACTCCTAATCTCAGCTCAGGTCTTGATCTCAAGGTCCTGAGTTCAAGCCCCACACTGGGCTCCATGCTAGAGCCCAGTGTGGGGCTTAAATATTTATTATATAAATATAATGTTTATATTAAATATAATAAATACATAAATAGATAGATAAATAAAAATAAAATTCCTTTCCAGTAAAGTTATTTGCCAACTCTCCTTTAGACTAGAAGGTGCCCTTCCCACACAGCAAATCTGAATAAGCCATAAGGCTTATGGGCAGGGATTTAATGCAGAGGTTTTATCACATGTGAAATCTAGAAAAGGCCAGAGAGAAGGACATATCTGGAGAACTATGCATGGTTTATTATGCAAATTAAAAAATAAAACTACACAAGTTTTATTATGAAAAATTCAAGCATACTGAAATATTGAAAGAATTTTACAATGAACTGTTCAATTACATCTATATTCTTTTTTTTTTAAGATTTTTATTTATTTATTTGACAGACAGAGATCACAAGTAGGCAGAGAGGCAGACAGAGAGAGAGGGGGAAGCAGGCTCCCCGGTGAGCAGAGAGGCCGATGTGGGGCTCAATCCCAGGACCCTGGGATCACGACCTGAGCCAAAGGCAGAGGCTTTAATCCACCGAGCCACCCAGGCGCCCCTTACATCTATATTCTACAATCAACATTTTATTATACTTGGCACATTTTTCTACATATTCATCCCTCTGTACGATCCCATTTTAACCAACTAAAAAAATAGGTACAGAAAAATGACTGGCAAGGTATTTTCAAAATACTACCAGTGGTTATCCCTGGGTAGAGATATTGAGGATAATTCTTATTGTTTTTTGTTTATCTGTATTAAAAAAATTTCTTATGGGGGCCCCTGGGTGGCTCAGTCAGTTAAGAGTCTGCCTTCCACTCAGGTCATGATCTCAGGGTCTCGGGATCAAGTCCTGCGTCAGGCTCCCTGCTCAGCAGAGAGCCTACTTCTCCCTCTCCCTCTGCTACTCCCTCTGTTTGTGCTCTTTCTCTCAAATAAATAAATCAATCTTAAAATATATGTATAAAAATTATGATAAACACATATTACTTTTATAATAAGGAAAAATATTAAAAAATTTTTAAAATTATTTTTCAAATATTTTACCCACGTATTTGCCAGAGAGAGAGAGACAGCGTGTGAGTGCATATGCAGGGGGAGCAGCAGGCAGAGTGAGAAGCAAGCTCCCCACTGAGCAAGGAGCCCAATGTGGGACTCCATAACAAAACTCTGGGATCATGACCTGAACTGAAGGCAGATGCCCAAACAACAGAGCCACCCAGGAGACCCGGAAAAAATTTAAATAACTAGTATGGCAGCATCATGAAGATTGACTGGAGAAGACAGAACAGAAGCAGAGAAAAAATATGGAAGGATATCAGGGGTAATTCAAGGTATAGATAATGAGCATGCTAGCAGAGAAGATAGTAAAGAAACTATAGCTAAGAGGGGTTTTTGTTAGGTTTTTCTTAGTGACATACAATGTTCATAAGAATCTAGAACTGGGGTATTTTATTTTTACATATGGGTCCCGAGCAAAACTAGTTAGCACTCTGAGCCTACTTTCGAGGGTGCTGTGGGTATCCAGAAAGCAATTGTGTATCTCTAGATTACCTTCTCTACACTCACTTCCATGTGTTTTTTTCTGATGTCTTCCACTGGGAAAGAAATTCCCCCCAATCCTATACAGCTTTTATCAACAAGAAACACACCATATAGTTGTATAGAAAATAACTACTCCTAATACTTCACATCAACTATTCCAAAACACTTTCACAACCATTGTCACAATGAAGCCCACAAAAACGTTGTGGATAACTAGCTGTCACACATATTTTTGGGAACAAGGCAGAGTATGAATAATCAATGAAGAATGCTGGTAACTCCTCTTTCCAGATCAGGAATATACAGGGGAAATGACTTTCCAAGGAGACACAGTAAGTTAGAGAAAGAGCCAATACTGGTAATAAGATCTCCTGGCCAATGATCTGTTTACTGGGCTATTTCTAATCACACTGCTACCCCTTTTAACTTCTAGCCTCCCTCCCTCCCTGCCACATCAAAACTCCATACAAAAGGTCAATTTTACCAGACACCGCCATAGTATCACTGATCCATGCAATGGAAAAGATCCAGTCCTTGTGTCCATCCTTGGAGAGGAGTGACCGGTATAGAGGGGAGAAAAAAAAGAAATTAGTAAAAAAGGATTACAAGTCACACTCAAAAAGTTTACAGTCTGACTGAAAATATCTTTGTAAAAATTACAATTCTAATCTCTGAGCTTAACCCATAGGGCAGGATCCCACAATTTTTAACTTTTTAAAAAAATTATTATTATTATTATTTTTTTAACAATTTTTAACTTCTCTCTTGAGGAGCTCAAGGCTGAAATGAAACCGGCATTCCTACAGGCAATGAACATGTCTGGTAGACACACAGGTCTTGCCTTCTAACCTCTGGATGTCTTATTTTGGGCTCCTACACACTATCACCCACCTCTAATCCCTCTAACCTCATCCTACCACTCTTCTCTGTCCTTCCTGGTACAACAGCTATACCTGACCTCTTTGCTGTTCCTCCTATCTGTAATTCTTCTCCTCCAGACATCAACATGACTTGCACTCACTCTCACTTCCTCTGTGTCTTCCTACTTAAATGTCATTCTTATCAATGAGGACTTCCCTGACCATCCTCTAAATAGCATTCTCGACCACTATCCCTTTAATCTGCCTTTACTCTTCTCCAGGGCACTTATCACATTCTGATATACTGCTGGAAAATATTTATTGGTCTATGTACTGGTTTATATGTCTCCCTCCAAGAGGTGGGGAGCTTTATCTGTTTTATTTACCACATGTCCCCAGTTTCTGAAACAATGCCCAGACATAAAAAGCTTAATAAATAGTTGCTGAATGATTTAATAAACTTTGGTGACTATGGGCAATGGGAGATATATGGACACTGCATTAAAACACCAACCCACTGCTGCTGGCCCTAAAGTATGCTGTTCATCCCTTTATCAAACACACGCTGTCAATATACTTCCCTATGGGGAGTTCAGTCCCCATTTTGATATTTCTACCCTCACAACTTACCCCCATACCCTTGTAGTCAGCAGAAATTTAGAGGAAACTATTCCTTCCCAGGGGGCATGTGGGAGGAGGGTCCATGTTACTTGCCAGGCTCTGCTTAAGAACAAAGCTATCTCTATAGTTACTGGGGAACAAAGCTACCTCTACAGTTACTGGGGAAACTTACATCACCCACACACACAGGATCTAGTGTAGGTAGCCGGTAGATGGCAAGACTGTTGGGGTTGTCTCCTCCAGTGGCTAACAGAGTTCTGGAGGGATTCAGCTCGATGGCATGGATGCCACAGCCCTGCTGGGTCACACCTCCAGGCTCCCGGTCCTTTAGAATGGGGATCTTGGTGATCTGGCTTGTCTGCACATCCACTACAAACAGCTACAAGAAAAGGGACACAGAAGTTGACTGTTGGTTTCTCTTTCATGTGGCTAACCTGGGGTACAAACACCCATTCACTCAATTATCCCTTAAACTTTAAGTAATATCTACCACCTATTCACTCAATTATCCCTCAAACATTTTAGACTCTGGGAACTGCTAAAGTCATAGTCAAATGAAATTAGTCAAATGAAATAAGAAAATACAATAGAGACAGGGATAACATGTTACATGAACACAGATTAGCAAGCAATAAATTCTGCCTGGGATTCAAAGACAGCTTCAAAGAGGACGTGCATTAGACTATGGACCTAAAGAACCCGACTAAAGGTTTTCTGCCAGTTGGACATATTTTATTTTATTTTTTAGAAGATTTTATTTATTTGACAGGCAGAGATCACAAGGAGGCAGAGAGGCAGGCAGAGAAGGGAGGGGGAAGCAGGCTCCCCGCTGAGCAGAGAGCCGATGCGGGGCTCAATCCCAGGTCCCCGGGATCATGACCTGAGCCGAAGGCAGAAGCTTTAACCCACTGAGCAACCCAGGCACCCCTTGGACATATTTTATATATCTAATTCTCACCTACCCATGTATAGAAACTTAAAAACAAAATTCCCAGAGCCCATCACAATTACTATTAAATGTACTGTAAACATTAGGTTTGTTGGAGTGACTAGAGATATGACAAGCTCTTCTCCACCTCTTTTCCAACCTGACCAGATTTAACTCAAAGAAACGTTTTATGGAAAAGATCCGTCTCTAAGAAAGAACATTCCTGAGTCTTTATTAAACTCTTTATGGGATTAAATGATTCACTCTCTCATTCATTCAGCACCAACTAAAATACCAAGTACTGTTCTAGGTGCTAGCAATGTGACCATATACCTTAGTACAGGAAGGTAGCTTAAAATCCTCTCAGCAATTCTTGTGATGAAGCCAAATCATGTCAAATCTCTGTATAAAGTAACCTGCTTGCACTGGAAGGAGATATATGAAAGGAGAAACTATTCTTTCAGTTGGCTCCTGCCTCTCATCCTCTTTCTCATCACCTCTCTGGACAACTGCAACTGGTCTTTGAGCCTTCAAGCAAGGCCACCATCAAAACTATTCTCTATATTGTATCAGTCATCTTTATAAAAACAGCAATCAGTTAAAAATATCCATAGGTGGGATGCCTGGATGCCTCAGTCAGTTAAGCATCTGCCTTTGGCTCAGGTCATCATCCCAGAGTCCTGGGATGGAGTCCCACATAGGGCTCTCTGCTCATCCAGGAGCCTGCTTCTCTCTCCGCCCCTCCCCCAAACTCAAGCATGCTCTCTCTCATGTGTAAAAATAAATAAAAATACTTAAAGTTTATATATGTATGTGTGTGTGAGTGTGTGTGTGTGTACACACATAAAATATAAATATCCATGGGGCGCATGTGTGGCTCAGTTGGTTGAGCAGTTGGCTCTTGATTTCTGCTTGGGTCATGGCCTCAGGGTTGTGGGATTAGGCTCTGCATTAGGTTCTGGGCTCAGCGGGAGTCTCCTTGGGGATTCTCTCTTCCACTCCCCTTGCCCTCATGCACTTGCATGCAAATGCTTTCTCTCTCTAAACTAAATCTTCCTTTTATTTTTTATTTATTTATTAAAAGATGACAGAGCTCACAAGCAGGCAGAGAAGCAGGCGGGGGTGGGGTGGGTGGGTAAGCAGGCTCCCCGCTGAGCAGAGAGCCTGACTTGGGGCTCGATCCCAGGACCCAGAGAACACGACCCGAGCCGAAGACAGAGGCTTTAACCCACTGAACCACCCAGGTACCCCTAAATCTTTCTTTTAATCTGAGAAAGAGAGAGAGAATGAGCAGGGGGAAGGGGAGAGGGAGAGAATCTTTCAAGCAAACCCCCTACTCAGCAAGGAGCCCGACAAGGGTCTCAATCCCACAGCCCATGAGATCACCACTTGAGCTGAAACTGAGAGATGCCTAACTGAATTAGTCACCCAGGTGCCCCAATAAATAAATCTTTTAAGATTTTATTTATTTAATTGACAGACAGAGATCACAAGTAGGCAGAGAGGCAGGCAGAGAGAGAGGAAGGGAAGCAGGCTCCTTGCTGAGCAGAGAGCCTGATGGGGGGCTCGATCCCAGGACCCTGGGATCATGACCAGAGCCAAAGGCAGAGGCTTTAACCTACTGAGCCACCCAGGCGCCCCTCCAATAAATAAATCTTAAAAAAAAAAAAAAATTGGGGCGCCTGGGTGGCTCAGTGGGTTAAAGCCTCTGCTTTCGGCTCAGGTCATGGTCTTAGGGTCCTGGGATTGAGCCCCGCATCGGGCTCTCTGCTCAGCAAGGAGCCTGCTTCCCTTCCTCTCTCTCTGCCTACCTTTCTGCCTACTTGTGATCTCTCTGTCAAATAAATAAATAAAATCTTAAAAAAAAAAATTTGGTTTCTCTTTACCTAAATCTAAACTCCTTATCATGGCATCAAGATTCTTCAATTTGGCCCCAACCTTTCTCTCTAGCTTTACATCCTGCCATGGATCTATGCACTAGAAATAACAGCTTATTAACTATTATTCACCCAAAAATCTTCAATAAAATGTATTTTTTAAAAATTGTTTTGTTTCATGCTCATGCTTTTCACAATGCCAAAAATGCTTCCCCACCCCCCTTTTCTGTACCTGGCCAGCATGTACTTATCTTTCATGATTCAGTTCAGACATGTCCTCTCTGAATATTCCCTAAATATTCAGGCTGGTTAAATTTTTCTTTTGTAGGTTTTCCAGACAGCTAACTACCCACAACACTTAGATTGTATCACGCTGCTTTAAAATCTTGTCCTTTTCCCCCTGCAAGATAATAATGCCTTCCCAATTCAAAGAGCAGGGAACTATCTTATTTGGTTCTATGATCCTGCCTCAACAATGCAAAGCTATGTGGTAAGTGCTTGTAGAAGACATCTTTCAGGCAGGCTGCCCAACAATGTTAGGGGGACCCCATATCTAGGTGTCTGTTTGATGTAAGACCAGACCTCCAGATCGGAGAACTACCTAGAGAGGAGAACTATCCCTCCTCACTCAGGGAGGACCAGTCCAGAGGCTATACTGGATGGATCAAATTCTCTCGGGAATGTGAAACTGGCTCGGTGGCACTAGACCAAACTGTCTGGATGGCTAATTTCTACCAAAGCCAGTCCCCAAAGAGAAGGAAACAGAAGAGAAATAGCATGAACACCTTTAGTTTCTAACGGTTTTCCAAGTTCTGTTTCATTTTGAGATCCAGAGATACTTCCTGCTTTTGGGGTTTGCAAACTATCCCTTCCAATAAACATGAGTGGGTTTCTTACTCTTTTAGAGCAAATGAACTCTGTACAACATAGCCCCTCAAATGTTTAATGAAGGAAAATTAACTGTTCACTTAAGCCTTTGTGGGGTTTTTTTTAAGATTTTATTTATTTATTTGATAGAGATCATAAGTAGGCAGAGAGGCAGGCAGAGAGAGAGGAGGAAGCAGGCTCCCTGCTGAGCAGAGAGCCCAATTCGGGGCTGGATCCAGGACACTGGGATCATGACCCGAGCCGAAGGCAGAGGCTTTAACCCACTGAGCCACCCAGGCGCCCCAGCCTTTGTGGTTTTGTGGGACAACGCATCCATAACTTGTTACCTTCTAGACTGATGATTCCCAAACTGATAATCACTTGGGTGAATTTTTTCTCAGAAAAACTATAAAACAAAAACAATTCCTAGACCCTACCCTAAAACTCCTCCAATTAGAAATTTCTCACTTTGGGGCCTGTAAAACTTTTTTCCCCCAAGGATCTCCAGGTGAATCCAATGACTGCCCAGGTTTAACAATCACTGATCTAGACAGACCCTTGCTATTCAAAGTTCCCCAGTGGGGGAACTTGTTAGAACCCAAGAATCTCAGGCCCTGTCCTAGACAAATTAAATTAGAATCTGGAGTTTCCCAAGATCTCCAGGTACACTGAAGCTTAAGAAACACTGATGTAGAGAGAATTTGTTCTGTATGCTAAGAGGAATGAATCTTGATAAGATACAAGAGTAAACTAAACTGACCTGCAATGTGCAAAAATCCAAGTTTCTCCTATGAAATCTGAGGGCTGGCTAAGGATTATTTTAGTCCACTGTGTTAGGCCATTCCTTTGTCATTTTGGTTTTTTGTTTTTTTTTTAAATTTTTAAAAAAAGTCCAAGCTCTCCAGTTTGGGATTGGGAGAAATCTAAATTTGAACTCCACATTTGTTATCTATTAGCTATGCAATCTTAGACAAGTCAGTTAACCTTTTCGAATCTTGTTATCTATAAAACCAGAATAATATCTGCCTTCTAGGGTGACTAAGAGATCTAATAAAACCTAAAATGTCTAGCACAGGACTCAGCACAGAATTGGTGCTGAACAAGAGTTAATAGTAATATACTATTCTAAAGTTTAGTATTGTATGGTGTAGTTTCATCTACTCTTGATGAAAAACACTTGACACAAGGGAAATGAAAAAGTTGGTAACATCTGAGTCTCTAGAGGGCCTAGAAAACCATGAGTTTACCCACAACCTCTCTTGCAGAGGAATGACAAAGCACCATGTGAAGGACAGAATCCTTTTGCTTTTTCAAAGCAAGGGAAAGGGATGTGAATAGGCTGCCACAGAATATCTCCCGAAGCTCACTGACAAGGGGCCAAGGCTTCATGAAGCTTCTGTTAACAAATCCCAGAATGGGGCTGTTCCACATTAACCTACTGGGATCCCTGCCAGGAATTAGCAGCACCACAAGATAAGTTTGAGTCTCAATGGCTCCCTGCAGCTTACATTCTAGAATAGAGAGGGGGAAAAAAGAAAGCAAATCCTTACGATCAGGAAGCTTGTAAGACTAGAGAGTACATCTCTGAATGCATGTATAGTGTATATAGATGCATGCAAAATGCACAAACATAGAAAGATCAAGACAGCTTAATAAGATAGAGGAGCTCACAAAGTTTCTAAAACTGCAAAGTGTTTTAGCTGCAGCCTAATGAAGAAAGGAAAGCAAATCCACATAGATCACACAGACAACAAGATAAATTATACTAAGTCAGACAGGAAAAGGCAAGTGGACAGCCTGAATCTGCTGAAAGCTGGGAAAAGAGAAGATGACTGAAAATGAAGCAGAAGAATCCATTCCCTATCCCAAACCAAGAAGATGGGTAGGAGCAAAGAAGAGTCAAAACAAAGAACAACAGAGTATGTTCAGACAATATGTATCAAAAATTGAACAGTGTAAACACTACAGTTTTCAATTTTAGAAACTTCTGCTAAGGAAATGAGTAAACAGTTTTAATTAAAGTGCATTAATTTTGGGGCACCAGGCTGGCTCAGTCAGGTGGAACATGCGACTCTTGATCTTGGTATTGTTGAGTTTGAGCCCCATAATGGGCACATTGGGTGTATCCTTAAAAAACTATAAAATGAAGGGGCACCTGGGTGACTCAGTTAGTTAAACCTCTGCCTTCGGCTCAGGTTATGAGCTCAGGGTCCTGCAAGTTGCACATCGAACTCCCTGCTCAGTGGGTAGCCTGCTTCTCCCTCTCCCTCTGCCTGCCACTCCCCCTGCTTGTGCGTGCTCTCTCACTCCATCAAATAAATAAATAAATAAATAAATAAATAAATAAATAAAATATTTTAAAAAATAAAGTGAGCATTTATTTTTTACTTACTTAGAGAGAGAGAGGAGGGGGGAAAGGAGAGAGGGAGACAGAGAATCTTAAGCAGGCTCCCTGCCTAGTGCAGAGCCTGACGCAGGTTTTGATCTCACAACCCTGAGATCATGACCTGGCTGAAATCAAGAGCTGGATGCTTAACCAACCAAGCCATCCAGATGCACCTAAATTTTAAAATAGTGAGACACCACAGGGGATGGGTATAGCCACACAACAGACGATTACAGAGCTTTTAAGAATGGGGTGCCCAGGGGGTGCCTGGGTGGCTCAGTGGGTTGAGCCTCTGCCTTTGGCTCAGGTCATGATCTTGGGGTCCTGGGATCGATCCCCACATCGGGCTCACTGCTTGGCGGGGAGCCTGCTTCCCCCGCTCCCTCTCTGCCTGCTTGTGATATCTCTGTCAAAAAAAATAAATAAATCTTAAAAAAAAAAAAAAAAAGAATGGGGTGCTCAAGGGTGCCTGATTGCCTCAGTCAGAAGAACATACAACTCTTGATCTCCAGATGGTAAGTTTGAGCCCCACATTGGGTGAGATTACTTAATAAAAGGTTAAAAGAAAAAAAGAAAAAAAAGAATGGGGCGCCCGACTGACTCAGTTAGCAAAACATGCGACTCTTGATCTTGGGGCATGAGTTCAAGGCCCTTGTTGAGGGTAGTTTACTTAAAAAAAAAAAAAATGGAGTAGAGGATTTTTATTAACATGGAAAACTGTCTGGAGTGCCTGGGTGCCTTAGTTGTTAAGCATCTGCCTTCAGCTCAGGTCATGATCCCAGGGTCATGGGATAGAGTCTCATATGGGGTTTCCTGCTCCACGGGGAGGGAGCCTGCCTCTCCCTCTCACACTCCCCCTGCTTGTGTTCCCTCTCTTGCTGTTTCTGTCAAATAAATAAATAAAATTTAAAAAACAAAACAAAGCATGGAAAGCTGTCCATGCTGTGGGATTAAATAAGCAAGCTTTTTTTTTTTTTAAGATTTTATTTTTAAGTAATCTCCACAACCAACATGGGGCTGGAATTTACAACTGCGAGATCAAGAGTAGCAACCTCCAATGACTGAGCCAGCTAGGTGCCCTCAATAAGTTGATTTCTAATCCCTGATTTTGGAGGGCTCTATGAAAAATGATGTCACCTAGCTACCTCAGTTGGTAGAACGTGCTGACTATTGATCTATGAGTTGTTGAGTTCAAGCTCCTTTTTGGGCATAAAGCCTACTAAAAAAATAAAAAATAAACTAAAAAAAAATCGTAAAAATAAGTCCCAAAATCACCTTTAGCAAGACACCTAAGATTCTACTTAATACCCACCCCAAAGTCAGCAAGTAAAGAGTCTCTGACAGTATACCACAGAGGTTCAGCTACTTGAAGCACCTTGACAAACATTTGGTTAAAATAAAACTCTTAAACTGTAAAATCAGAACCCAACAGAATGGATGCCTGCGTGGCTCAGCCGGTTAAGTGGCTGCCTTCAGCTCATGTCATTATCCTAAGGTCCTGGGATCAGGTTTCATGTTGGGGTCCATGCCCAGCTTAAAAAAAAACCAAATGAATAAAAATTTTTTAAAAAGTAGAAGGTAAATAAAAAACTGGCTTACTGTCTGTCTTTACACAAGTCCTCACTTCTTCCTATGGAAGACAGAAATTGATTTCTACAGCACTCAAAGATGCTAATATTTATGTACAGATTATTCAGAAGAAAACAATTTCTATACAAGATATTCTCACCTTTTTCTTCTCCTACAGCATTTTTAGGTATAGAGCCATCTAATCAGAATTAGCAGGGAGCCTTATATCTAAGCCACAAATTACTGGAGGACAGAGTTTGTAGTCCCATATTAATTATTTATCTGGGTATATTAAGAAATTGTAAGCTTTCAGTAATAATAGTATTAAAATAATGATAATACTATATAATCCTTTTTCTTTCACTTTTACTTCCTGAGCATTATAGCATAAACACTTAAGGACAATATGGTTGTGTACTTGCCCAATAAGAAGCAAGATCTCTCTCTAGATGTTATTTTGGGCTCCAAAAAATTCCTGTGACTCAGAAAGGAACTTCCTTTTGTTATATATCCTACCACCATATTTTATTCCCTCTCCACGAAAGCATGTATAATATATACCTGTGTTCAATCTTAGTCAGCAGACAAGCAATGAATGGTAACTGAGCAAGGCCATTTCCACCCCTGTTTTAGGCTAAGAAAAAACAACATTCGGGGCACCTGGGTGGCTCAGTGTGTTAAGCCTCTGCCTTCGGCTCAGGTCTTGATCTCAGGGCTCTCTGCTCAGCAGGGAGCTTGCTTCCCCCTCTCTCTGCCTGCCTCTCTGCCTACTCGTGATCTCTCTCTCTGTCAAATACATAAATAAAATCTTTAACAACAACATTCATCTAGCTGAAGTAACATTAAGAAAAAAAAAACAAACAACAACATATAGGGTGCCTGGGTGGTACAGTCAGTTAAGTGTCTGCCTTTGGCTCAGATCATGATCCCAGGGTGCTGGGATCCAGTTCCACAATGAACTCACTGCTCAGCAGGGAGTCGGCCTCTCCCTCTGCCCCTCACTCCACTCATGCTCACTCTCTCTAGTAAATAAATAAAACCTTTTTTTCCCCCCAAAGATTTTTTTTATTAGACAGAGAGAGAGAGGTCACAAGTAGGCAGAGAGGCAGGCATAGGGGGAGGAGGGAAGCAAGCTCCCGCTGAGCAAAGAGCCGGATGCAGGGCTCGATCCCAGGATCCTGAGATCATGACCTGGGCCAAAGGCAGAGGCTTAACCCACTTAGCCACCCAGGCCCCCCAATAAATAAAATCTTTAAAAAAAAAAGTTTATTAACATTATTTTATCAACAATAATGGAAATTATAAAATGCAAGACAGAGCACTCCAAATCCTCTCTTTTAAAAAAGAATTAAAAAAAAAAAACATTTTATTTATTTGACAGAGAGCAAGCAAGAGCACAAGCAGGAGGAGTAGCAGGCAGAGGGAGAGGGAGAAGCAGGCTCTCCGCTGAACAGGGAGCCCAGTGCAGGGCTCGATCCCAGGACCCTGGGATCATAACCTGAGCCAACAGCAGACACTTAACCAACTGAGCTACCCAAATGTCCCTTTTTAAAATTTTTGTTAAGTAATCTCTTTGTCTAACATGGGTCTTGAACTCATGATCCCCAGAATCAAGAGGCACACACTCCACTGACTGAGCCAGCCAGGTGTCCCCTCTTTTCAAATCTGTTTTTTTAATTTGTCCAGTTCCTGTTTAGGTCTTAACCACATGCGTGCATAATTCTGTATAGCTATAATAAGCAGAGATAAGAATTTTGGTATCTTGGTGCACCTGGCTGGCTCAGTCAGAGGAGCGTGCAACTATTGATCTCGAGGCTGTGAGTTCCAGCCCCAGGATGGGTGTAGAGATTACTAAAATAAATAAATTTTTAAAAAAATAATAATTTTGTGTCTTGTTACATTTAACATATCAAATGCTTTGTGTGTTTAGCCTCCTGGGTGGCTCAGCTGGTTAAGCGGCTGCCTTCAGACCCAGTCGTGATCCCAGAGTCCTGGAATCAAGCCCCGCCTTGGGCTCCCTGCTCAGTGGGGAGTATGCTTCTCCTTCTCCCTCTACCTCTCCTCACTACCCACCACTCGTGGTTTCTCTCTCTTTCAAATAAATAAATAAAATACTTATTTATTTGACAGAGATAGGGAGAGCACAAGCCAAGGGGAGCAGCAGGAAGAGGGAGAGGGAGGAGACCCCGATGCGGGACTTGCTCCCAGGACCCGAGCTAAAGGCAGACTTAACAGACTAAGCGACCCAGGCTCCCCTACATTTTTTTTTTTTTTAAGATTTTATTTATTGGGGCGCCTGGGTGCCTTCAGCTCAGGTCATGATCCCAAGATCCTGGGATCGAGCCCCACATCAGGCTTCCTGCTCACCAGGGAGCCTGCTTCTCCCTCTTCCAGTCTCCCTGCTTGTGTATTTGGTCTCACTGTGTTTCTCTCTGTCAAATAAATAAATAAAATCTTAAAAAAAAGGAAAAAAAAAAAAAGAAAAAGAAAAGCTGTGTGCTATTAGTATTCACAATTATGTTAATTTCTGCATAATATCATGCAGATGTGATTTACCATAAAGTACTCAAGTACTCTCCTTTTATTAATTTTTTTTAAAGATATTATTTGAGAGGGAGTATGCATGGGCAGGAGGAGCAGGGGGAGGAGCAGAAGGAGAGGAAGAGGGAGAAGCCAACTCTCTGCTGAGCAGAGAGCCCACGAAGGGCTTGATCCCAGGATCATGACCTGAGCCAAGTGGAATGCAGACATTTAACTGACTGAGCCACCCAGGCACCCCTCCTTTTGTTATAAAATAGCTTCCAATGATTGTCTCTGTCAAACAAGTAAATAAATAAAATCTTTTTTAAAAAATGAAGCTTTGCGTTCATTATCACTACTACTATTTTTGTGTAAGAATGATATTGCTAACATCAAGAATTTTCCAAGATGTGCACAGCCACCTTCTCAGTTCTGGATATTACTACTCCCACGTTACCGATGGGAAAACAAAGGCACAGATAAGGGAATCGTTTGCCAAATGTCACAAAGTTCAAAGAGCAGCATTCCTGGTTCTCTGCTTTGGTTCTGGAAGCTAAGCTAGTAACAAGACAAATTATAAAGAACACAGGACCTCATTTAAACATGTTAGGTTAGAAAGAAACAGGAAGACAGAAAGAGGTAGGTATTAAGAGTACATTAGATTATTACTTAACATTATGCAAACTTTCAAAACACGGTCAATAAATTCAAGAAGACAACTATGATTAACTTAGTGTATAATTCAACATTTGCTGGGCAAAACACTATAATGGTATATGTGGAGAGTATAACGAAGTCCTCCAATGGGAGACTCTTTTTCTACTTCAAGTGACAATAATAACAGTTCTCTTAAACCATGAGTGGTGGCCTAAGAGACTAGGAAAAGGAAGTTTTATAGAGGCTTGCTACCACTACTCAGTTTTGAAAGGTTTCTGTATGATAAGCTGCAACCTTCAACAGAAGAGGAAATGCCAGCTGGGCCCCAACCACCACCATTATTATTTCCTTCCTTAAAACTCATGTTTAAACCTTTGCCTGTATCCTTTATAAACACTTCTAATACTTAAGACACTCTTTATCTAGAGCAACCTTTTCTCTTTCAATTAATCCAAGATGTGTTCCTAAGGTGAATTTACCCAACCACCCAGGCTAAGGTGAAAACAGAGAAAGCAGTTGGGTCTATATCCCATCTTTTTTCATGCTTCATTTGGAATCATTTTTCACCTCCAGGCCCTGCCTCTTGCCATTCCTCTAACATGATATTTGTGTCATTCTGTTCCAATCATATCTGCAATATCCAATCCTGGATTGACATATTTTATCTATGCCTACAACTGTGCTAATTATATAGCTGATAAATTTTTCCTTTCATTTACTTATAGCTATTTTCTAACTCATTCTGTGTAAAAACACTCTCCTCCTCATGTAACACTTAAATTCTTCTCTTTTGAATCCTTTTCAGGAGGCTACTTTGCCAAGAACAAATGTTTACATCCTGAAATATACCACCAAACACACATTCTCTTCCCTTTCTTAAAGGATATCTTTAATTCTACTTTAACGACTGAGCCACCCAGGTGCCCCGGTCTTTAATTCTACTTTAGATTCTACTCCCTAAAAGAGAATGTTTTGGGGGGGGGGGGGGAGGTTTGCTTTATTCCCATCCTGAACGAAGTGCTACTTTATTTATTTATTTTTTTAAGATTTTATTCATTTATTTTAGAGAGAGAGGTGGAAGGTCAGACGGAGAAGCAGCCCCCTTGCTGAGCAGGGAGAGCAACGAGGGACTGGATCTCAGGACTCCAGAATCATGACCGGAGTTGAAGGCAACTGCTCAACTGAGCCACCCAGGTGCCCTACTTTATTATTATTACTATTTTTTTTTATTTTTTATTTTTTTCTACTTATTTGACAGAGAGAGAGAACACAAGTAGGCAGAGAGGCAGGCAGCGAGAGGGGGAAGCAGGCTCCCTGCTGAGCAGAGAGCCTGATGCGGGGCTCGATCCCAGGACCCTGAGACCGTGACCTGAGCCGAAGGCAGAGGCTTAACCCACTGAGCCACCCAGGCGCCCCTATTTTTTTTTTTTTTAATGATTTATTTGTTTTAGAGAGAGAGAGTGCAAGCACATGAGCGGGAGGGGCCAAGGGACGGAGAGAGAATCTCAAGCAAACTCCACACTAATCGTGGAGCCCAACCCAGGGCTCAATCTCATGACTTTGAGATCATGACCTGAGTCAACACCAAGAGTCAGATGCTTAACCAACTGCATCAAAGTGCCCTCCAAGTGCTACTTAAAATATTTTTATATATGCCCTTAGTTTAGCAGATAAGATCTAGGTTTCCACTTTTATGTATCCTGAATGATGTCCTGAGCATCATTCTTTCCTAAGTCTTTCCTCTAAGATCTCTGACTTAAAAAGCGACATAAAAAGTTGAGGCCAGGGACGCTGGGTGGCTCAGTTGGTTGGACGACTGCCTTCGGCTCAGGTCATGATCCCGGAGACCCGGGATCGAGTCCCGCATCGGGCTCCCAGCTCCGAGGGGAGTCTGCTTCTCCCTCTGACCTTCTCCTTGCTCATGCTCTCTCACTGCCTCTCTCTCAAATAAATAAATAAAATCTTTAAAAAAAAAAAAAAAAGTTGAGGCCAAAAAAACTCTAAAAGCAGTGGAACAGCTGTATGGCAAGAGGCCTAAAGAAACAGACTCCTCTGAAGATTTATCAGGAAGATGAGGACGTGGAAAAGGGACAAAAAGAGAGGAAGAGGTTATCAACAGATAGGAGGGAACGGAAACCAGAGTGAGGCAATCTCCTCCCAAAAGAAACTGATAGGAAAATGAGCAGTGAGAGGTTCTACAACATGTAGAGCCAAAAGGTATCCAAGCCCCTAGATAAGGTTCACTTACCCCCCAGACACTTACCGTGTTGCATTTTGTGCCACATACCACTTGCCTATGATTTAACCACTGAGATGCAAACACTTTATTAAGGGTCCCAAGGTGAAACTCTCTCTCCTTCAGGAGACTGGGAAGTTGCTGTGCTGCATAGCCTTGCAACACTCGAGTATAGCTGGTTTCATTCTGAAGCCTGACTTCTCGATTCTTCAGGTAGTACACTAAGGATCTCTTCACTGGAGGAAGTCTTTTCCTTTTGTGCAGTGAGTGATCCCAGCCAAACTGTGGAAAGCAACATTAGAAATTAGGGCTTTGGCTACCTTCCTTCAGAACAAGGGATCCTTCTGTATCAGAGGACTCACCCTGCAGGATTTACATACAACAGAAATACAATTACAACAGAACAGAAATCTGAATATAGCAAGTCCAGTTTAACTCTTCCAACATTGAGAAGATGCTGCTCATAGACTAACCTACCTATGAGAAACAAGGGCTGAAAGACAACGGAAAGGAAGCAGAAAAGAGGTCAAAAGGTTTACTAGCTCTGTTAGGGCTGAAGGTTTCAGAGCCCCTTAAGTTATCCTTGATAGAAAACAGAATGAAGTACCAAATAATCACTACACCGACCTGGGCTGCATCTCTACCCACGACCCTTCTTACTCTCAGTCTGTACTCCCTGTGGAGCATGGAGAGTGCAGCTGGGGCCAGTATGGGGTACCAGGCCTTCCAGGGACGCGCTATCAGGGCGACCCCCGTCCCCAGGCCGACGCTCCAGGCCGTTGAAGAATTCGAAAAATCAAACACCAACGGGGTAGGAAGCATGGGAAATCAGAGTCCGAATACGCGTTCAACGAGAGCGTTATAGGGATGATATATGAGAACTGTGTTTTTTATACAGGTCCAAGAACCAAAAAGCCCGCCTCAGGGCTTGAGGTATCCAGAGGGAAACTCCTTCCCATATAAGGGACGCAATCATCTCCAGTTCCCAGGGCCCCGGAAGGGGGACTTCACTCTCCCTCCCAGTATCTTCTGGGAGGTTTTGTTCCTGATCCCCCTCGACGTCGGTTTTCTTCCTCCAAAGCCAAGATTCTAGTTTCCCCTCAAGCCCCATTACCGGCTGCAGGCCTTCCGCGGAGTATGCCTCGTTTCCAAGTTTCCCTTTAGCTCCTCATTCCTCCGGCCTTTCTGACCTCCTGTGAACTCTCGAGGGCCCGGCCCTGTCCCAAAAGGCTGGGGCTCCGCTCTTGCCCACTTCTGACTACAGACCTCGGTCCCCGGTTCCAGTTCCCGGACCTTAGAACCCTATTTCTCTCTGGGTGCTTCGGTGATATAAGCCAGGTCCAGGCCTCTTAGTCCTCACCTGCGGGCACTGAGCGTCGCTCCCAGCTCCTGGCGAGGCCGGCGCTTTCCGCTTCCTGCTAACTGCTTTCCGGGCCATAGTGGGCAGCGCCGCAGCGGCCCCGCAGCCACATGGGGCGGGGGTAGCGAGGGTTAGCAAGACGGCGGGTCATATACTGGGCCCCGGGGCCGCGCACTTTTGTGCGCCTGGCCCGGAAAACGGCCCGGACCCGGGAAGGCAAGCACAGGGAAAGGAGGAAGGGAGGACTGGGGCCGGGAAAGGGAAAGGGAAGGGGTAGGGTAGGAAGGAACGAGAAGCTTTCAGACGAACGAGTCTGAAAGGACGGCGAGCGGCTAGAACCAAAACACCCCCTCCCCCTCGCCCGCGCTCCGTCACCCTCGCGCAGCCGCACTTCGTAGCCTGTCGCCACGGAGACGCTACCGGGTCTTCAGGGGTGGGGTTTAGGGCCTGCAAGTGGAGAGTACGCGGCAGTTGTTTTGCGGCGGCCCGCGCATTTCCAACGGTCGTCAGATGGCCGCTGGAGGTGGAAGACCTGGGGTCAGAGGAATCTGCGTTCTGGAGGTCGACCTCAGACCCAAGCCTGCCCATCCGCAAGCACCCGGAAGTGAGGACGACTGTCCTCGCTCCGGGAAGGAATGCCTACCAGCACACACCTTTACCCGGCAGCTGCCACTGGTTATCTCTTATTGAGCGCCGCACTTTCCCGGAACTTACCACAAACGGAGCGCTGACACCAAGGGCTGGACTTTGTGCGGGGAGGCAGGAACTCCTTCCTCCACCCTCCCAAGGTGGAGTCCGGCCCGGAATCAACAACCGCGTGGCCAGACTTTTCCTCTGAAGAGTACCTACCTGCCCTGCCGGGCATGACCAGCTCAGACTGCTCCCTCTCCAGAGCCCTCAAACTCCATTCTCCACTCAGTCTCCTGCCTCCCTGCTGGCCACCTGCCCCGCCTAACCCTTTCTCCTCCCCTGACCGCAACAGCCCCTCAAATCATCTTTCCCTCAGCTACGACCTCGCCTCCCTTTAGATTCTCATGACCTGCGGGCCAATCTGTCTTTTGTGCTTTCTGCAATAGACCTCACGCCTTAATTCATCTGTTTCTTACGTCTCCCATGCGGTCCTAAATTGAGAACAGGTCGCTGCCTGCCTCTCGCTCGCTCGGGACGCTGGTTACATCTCAATGAGGGCAGATTGGGTGATACACTGAACCACAAAGAGTGAATGATGCTTGTCAGTCAGATAGGGGGGCTTCTTCAAGATCACCCTTGCCTCCATTTTCAGAAGATCTTGTAGGAATTTGCTGGCTTCCACTTTCCTCAGGCAAAGAAACCCTTTGAGGAAACAGGATGTTCTTGCTTAGGGTTGACCGGCCTCGGGCTGTAGTGCCCAGTTACCTGCTGCTTGCTTCAGGCCTCATACCTCCAGGGAGTTCTGTTGACCCATCTGAAGTTCTGCCTACAAGATTTGGATTTGTTTTCCAAGTCGAAACAAAGACCAGATTGAGACAGGGTCCTCTGCCATCCCAAGTGGGCACTGCCACTAATCTCTAATGCCACGTTGGGAAAGGCAACCCCATCTTACTTGGTCAGGCTTATCCCTTCAGAGACATGCACAGAGTGAATGGGTCAGAAGTGGTTCACCTTCCTTTTTGAGCCTATTGTTCCAGTTCTGTCTTGCCTCACAATGCCCTCGGTGACCCACAAGCCCATTGGGCAAGAGCCTGGAATCCCTTTGAGAATCTCTAGGCTCATGATGAGCTGCACTTGGATCCTGGTATCTGCCCCTGTCAGAGGCTGCAGGCTCATCCTCAAGGTTAGTGCACTTACTTCATCTTGGCATCCTAAGAACTAGCTCCAGTTTAACCTCCCAGTAGGGCTCACAATTTCTGTGGAATGAAGATTTACCTGGAAGTTTAAAAGTCCATGTTGCTTTTATTATTATTTTTTTAAAGATTTATTTATTTGACACAGAGAGATATCACTAGTAAGTAGAGAGGCAGGCAGAGAGAAGGGGGGGAACCAGGCTCCCTGCTGAGTAGAGAGCCCCATGAGGGGCTTGATCACAGGACCCTGAGATCATGACTTGAGCGGAAGGCAGAGGCTTAACCCACTGAGCCACCCAGGCGCCCCTCTTTTATTATTTTTTTAAAGATTTATTTATTTGAGAGAGCGCATGCACAAGTGTGGAGGGACAGAGATAGAATCTCAAGCAGACTTCCTTCTGAGCACAAGAGTCCAATGTGTGGCTAGATCTCACCACCCTGAGATCACTACCTGAGCCCAAACCTAGAGTCAGATGCTTAACCAACCATTCTTTCTCCCTCTGTCCCTCCTACTCATGCTCTTTCTCCATCTCTCTCTCTCTCTCTCACTCCCTTTCACTCTCAAATAAATAAATAAATATTTTTTAAAAAAAGACCAAAAAATGGGGTGCCTGGGTGGCTCAGTGGGTTAAGCCTCTGCCTTTGGCTCAGGTCATGATCTCAGGGTCCTGGGATTGAGCCCCACATGCGGCTCTCTGCTCAGCAGAGAGCCTGCTTCCCCCTCTCTCTCTGCCTACTTATGATTTCTCTCTCTTTGTCAAATAAATAAATAAAATACTTAAAAAAAATCCTGTTGATGATACCAAGGATTGATAAGGAAGTAGAATGACTGGAACTCTCATACATTGCTAGTGGGCATATAAATTGGTACAATTTGGAAAAATCTATGGCAATAGCTACTATAGCTGGGTATGCGTACCTTATGATCCAGAACTTCTATTTCTGGGTAAACTACAGAAATGAGTGTTTATGTCCACTAAAGGGCAAAGGAATATTCATAGTTTTATTCATAACAGCCATTAACAGGAAATAGTTCAAATGTCAATTAATAGTAGATAAAGTGAGGGTTCCCATGATGGCCTAATTAGGTTTGGTAATTTGCTATAATGGCTCAGAGAACTCAGGAAAATAAATATTATTATCAGTTTATTATAAAGGATATTATAAAAGATACAAATGAATAGCCAGATGAAGAAGTATATAGGATGAGGTCTGGAAGGGTCCTGAACACAGGAACTTCTGTCCCTGTGGAGTTTGGGGTGCACTACCCTCATGGCATGTGGATATATTCATGTAATTGGAAGCTCTCCACACCTCATAGTTTAAGGTTTATATGGAGGCTCCATTATGAAGGCATGATTAATTAAATCATTAACCTTTGGTAATTAATTCAATCCCCATTCTTTTTTCCCTTTTCAGAGGTTGAGGGGTTGAGCCTAAAAGTTCCAAACCTGGAATCACATTGTTGGTTCCTCTGGCAACCAGCCTCCATCCTGAAGCTATCTAAGGAAGCATCTTGAGTCACCCCATTAACATAAACTCAGGTTTGGTTGAGAAGGACTTATTATAAATAACAAAAGATGCACTTTTTCACCATTATCACTTAGAAAATTACAAGAGTTTTAGGAACTCTTGTGCCAGGAACCAGAACAAAGACCAAATAGGTATCTTATATTCCAATACCATAGTAGTAGAAATCAGAGTAGGGGTGCCTGGGTGGCTCAGTCGGTCAAGGTATCAGCTTTCAGCTCAGGTCATGATTCCAGGGTCCTGGGATCAAGCCCCACTCCCCACAAAGCAGGGGGGCCTGCTACTCCCCCTACTTATGCTCTCTCTCTCTCTGTCTAATAAATAAAATCTAAAAAAAAAAAAGTCATTACTAACTCTACTAACTGGTTACTAATGGGAAGGAGAACACAGGAAGGCATCTAGTGTGCAAGAAATTTTTTTCTTTAATATTTTATTTATTGGGGCACCTGGGTAGCTCAGTCCGTTAAGTGTCTGCCTTCAACTTATGTTATGATCTCAGGGTCCTCGGATGGAGCCCCACATCAGGCTTCCCTGCTCAGTGGAGAGTCTGCTTCTCCCCTCCCCCTATGACTCTCCCCCCTGCTGGTGCTTTCTCTCTCTCTCAAATATCTTTTTTAAAAAAGATTTTATTTATTTGTTTGAGAGAGAGAGAGAGAAGCAGACTCTCCAATGAGCTTGGAGCCCAAGGCAACATGTGGCTAAATCCCAGGAGCCTGGATATACAACCAGAGCCGAAGGCAGACGCTTAACTGACTGAGCCACCCAGGCACCCTACATATTGTTCTTTTTTTTTTTTTTTAAGATTTTATTCATTTATTTGACAGACAGAGATCACAAGTAGGCAGAGAGGCAGGCGGGGGGGGGCGGGGGGAACAGCCTCCTGCTGAGCAGAGAGCCCGATGCGGGGCTCTATCTCAGCACCCTGGAATCATGACCTGAGCCAAAGGCAAAGGCTTTAACCCACTGAGCCACTCAGGTGTCCTCATATTGTTCTTTTTAAAGATGATTTCAGGGGTGCCTAGGTGGCTCAGTAGTAAAGTGCCTGCCTTTGGCTCAGGTCATGATACCAGGGTTGTGGGATGGAGCCCTGTATGAGGCTAGGCTCCCTGGTCCTCGGGAAGCCTGCTTCTCCCTCTCCCACTCCCTCTGCTTGTGTTCCGTCTCTCGCTGCGTCTCTGTCAAATAAATAAAATCTTTTAAAAAATAAAATAAAGATGATTTCAAACTTACTATTTTATGGCTTTAAAAAAATATATATTTTATTTATTTATTTATTTGACACAGAGAGACAGCCAGAGAGGGAAAACAAGCAGGGGTAGCAGGAGAGGGAGAAACAGGCCTCTCACTGGCAGGGAGCTCGATGTGGGGCTTGATGTGAGGCTCTATCCCAGGACCCTGGGGTCATGACCTAACCTGAAGGCAGATGCCTAATGACTGAGCCACCCAGGTGCCCCTATTTTATAGCTTTAAATAAAAACCTTGACAGTTCTAATCATCTTTACTCCCACCCCTCCAAGTGAGTCCTTGCAGCCTTTCCCTCACAATGTGATGTGCAGAAGGAGGCCCATTGAGGTCAGGGGACCCAGGATCTGCTTACCTTTTATATTCTCTTTGACTTGGTCTTGCCAGGAAGAATAAATAACAAGAAAATAGTCTAAAATATTTGGACAAATATAATTATGTTATACATGCTCAGTAACAGTAATTCCTCTTGTTTATTTGCACAGATTCCTTGGAACAAACAAAGCAGATGTTGCCACAATTCCCTGTATGACTCTACCCTTAATGTGTTGTA
This sequence comes from Mellivora capensis, assembly GCA_004024625.1. NCBI lineage: Eukaryota > Metazoa > Chordata > Mammalia > Carnivora > Mustelidae > Mellivora > Mellivora capensis. The sequence goes on from PISX010016224.1 coordinate 29,368, forward strand.
GCTAATTAACTATCCTTGCTAGCAAAGGGCTTGGGAGGAAAGCGTTTCTGTTAGGAAAAAGGATTTGGGATTTTAATTCATACAAACCATAATAAAAACAGCAAGATGAGACCTGGAGGACAGGGGAACATCAACAGGGACAGATGGTAAGCACTCAGTAACTGCTCTCTGGTGATGTAAAGATGTTAGAGGTCTCCAAGGCCTGTGGATGATAATATTTTTCAGATCCTGGGGCATAGATTACTAAAGATGGAAGATATTAGAGAGAAAGCACATCTCGTTAAATTCATACTCTTACAGAAAACTGAAACCAAAAAAGTCAAGTCATGCAGTCAGACAGTGGAGAAGTGAGGACTGGAACCCAGGATTTCTGCTTTAGTTTATTTTCAGTTCTGCCACATTAAATATCTAGGTCCAGTTGAAGTTGTAAGTGGTCTTTATTTTAGCATTTTCCTAGTACTTTCATATTTTTTCTTTTTTCAGAACCTAAAATATTTTATCTACAGCATCAACTACTTTGAGAGTAGAAATTCTACTTCTATATTTTATGTATAATTTGGTGCACACTGTTGGATTTTGTGGGGTTTTTTTTTAAAGATTTTATTTAGTTATTTGACAGAGAGAGACATAGAGAGGGAACACAAGCAGGGGGAGGGGCAGAGGGAGAAGCAGTCTTCCTGCTAAGTAGGGAACCTGATGTAGTCCTCAGTCCCAGGACCCTGAGATCATGACTGAGCCAAACGCAGATGAGCCACCCAGGCGGCCGGATTTTGTGTTAAGTACAGACAATTTCCAGTCCTTCAGGAACTGATTATAAATTTTGTAAATTATCCAATTTCCTGGTTTTTGCCTTCTGCCTCTTTTTTTTTTTAAGATTTATTTATTTATTTTAGAGAGAGAGAGCGTGCAAGTGAGGGGAGGTCCAGAGGGACAGAGAATTCTCAGGCAGATTCCTTGCTGGGTGCAGAGCCCTGTGTGGGGCTAGAACCCTGGGATCATGACCCAGGCTGAAACCAAGAGTCACCCACTCAACCCAATAATTTCTTGTAACTTGTATAAATCTAAGATTATTTAAAAATGGAAACTTTGGGGACGCCTGGGTGGCTCAGTTGGTTGGACGACTGCCTTCGGCTCAGGTCATGATCCCGGAGTCCCGGGATCGAGTCCCACATCGGGCTACCAGCTCCACAGGGAGTCTGCTTCTCCCTCTGACCTTCTCCTCGCTCATGTTCTCTCTCACTGCCTCTCTCTCAAATAAATAAATAAAAAATCTTTTTAAAAAAAATGGAAACTTTTGACCATCTGGCTGCCTCAGTAGAGTGTATGAATCTTGATCTTGAGGTTGTAGGTTCGATCTCCAGGTTGGGTATAGAAATCACTAAAAATAGAAATCTTAAAAAAATAAAAATAAAAATGTAAAGTTTAGAGGTGCCTGGGTAGCTCAGTTGGTTAAGCATCAGACTTTTAATTTTGGCTCAGGTTATGATCTTGGGGTTGTGAGATTGAGCCCCCTTGTGAGGCTCAGGACTGGGTGTTGAGCTTGTTTAAGATTCTCTCTTGCCCTGTCTCTGCCCCTCCCGCCCACACTCTCCCTTTCTCAAAAAAAAAAAAAAAAGAAGAAGAAGAAGAAGAAGAGGGGACGCCTGGGTGGATTAGCCTCTGCCTTCAGCTCAGGTTATGATCTCAGGGTTCTGGGATGGAGCCCTGCACCGAGCCCCCCCAACCCCCCACTGCAACTGGGCTCCCTTTTCCTGCTCAGCGGGAAGCCTGCTTTTCCCTCTCTCACTCCCCTTGCTGTGTTCCTTCTCTCCCTGTGTCTCTTTCTGCAAAATAAATAAAAATCTTAAAAAAAAAAAAAAGGAAAAAGGAAACTTTAGGGGTGCCTTTTTGACCCGGAAGAGCATGTGACTCTTGATCTTGGAGTCATGTGTTCAAGTCCCACAATGGGTATAGAGAGAACTAAAAAAAAAAAAAAGATTTAAATTTATTTATTTGACAGAGAGAGATCACAAGTAAGCAGAGAGGCAGGCGGGGAGAGAGAGAGGAGGAAGCAGGCTCCCCGCTGAGCAGAGAGCCCAATGCAGGGCTCTATCCCAGGACCCTGAGATCATGACCTGAGCCAAAGGCAGAGGCATTAACCCTGAGCCAAAGGCAGAGGCATAAACCCACTGAGACACCCAGGTGCTCCCCCCAATTTTTTTAATGGAAAGTTTAAAAAATAAATAAGTCAATTAAAAATTCCAAAAAGGATTTCCTAAAATGGAAAAGTACAGCTGTTGGTACTGAGTCCAAGCTTGTTCTGCTCACTACAAGAGAGGCCAAGTTGAGAAGCAAGATATTACAGCAAGGAAAGCAACTTTACTCAGAAAGCCAGCAAACCAGGGAGATGGTGGACTCTTGTCTCAGAGAACTGTATCCCCTTAGCATGAAATTCACTATTCTTTTCTTCTTTTACTTTAGCGAAAGGGAGAAGTGGGGATGGGGGGTTGAAATCAAAAGGTGATTGACATCTGTAAACATAGGAAGGTCATTAACTTCTTTGTCCTTGGTCAGTTGATCTTTGTGTACAGACAGGAATCTGGTCATGTCATTCCTATAAATCTTACATACAGCAGTGATTTTTTTTTTAAAGATTTTATTTATGGGGTGTCTGGGTGGCTCAGTCATTAAGCGTCTACCTTTGGCTCCAGTCATGATCCCGGGTTCCTGGGATCAAGCCCCACATCTGGCTCCCTGCTTGGTTAGAAGCCTGCTTCTCCCTCTCACACTCCCCCTGCTTGTGTTCTCTCTCTCGCTGTGTCTGTCTCTGTCAAATAAATATATAAAATCTTAAAAAAAAAAAGATTTTATATATTTATTTGTCAGAGAGCACAAGCAGGGGGAGTAGCAGGCAGAGGGAGAAGCAGACTCCCTGCTGAGCAGGGAATCCACTGTGGGACTGGATCCCAGGACTCTGGGATCATGATCTGAGCCAAAGGCAGACACTTAACCAACTGAGCCACCTAGGTGCCCTAATTTTTTCAACATTCTAATTATATTTCCAACTTACTCTCAAAAGGTCCATAAAAGAGAAGAAGTTTCACTGATTTAGTAATCATTTCTCCCTATTGTGTGATAGGTGTGGTAGATGTCAGAGATCTAACTTGGATCTCACCCTTGTCCTCAAGGAACAAGAATAGTAGGAGAAACTGTTGAACTAAAATATAGTCTAAGGGGGTGCCTGGGTGGCTCAGTGGGTTAAAGCTTCTGCCTTCGGCTCAGGTCATGATCCCAGGGTTCTGGGATTGAGCCCCACATCGGGCTCTCTGCTCAGTGGGGAGCCTGCTTCCTCCTCTCTCTCTGCCTGCCTCTCTGCCTACTTGTGATCTCTATCTGTCAAATAAATAAATAAAATCTTTTAAAAATATATATATAGTCTGAGGACTTATGGGAGCTCATTGGAACAAGAGGATCTCGAATGGCTTCTTAAAAGAGGTCATCCTGGGGCACGTGGGTGGCTCAGCTGCTTAAGTGTCTGGCTCTTGATTTTGGCTCAGGTCATGATCTCAAGGTTGTGAAATCGAGCCCAGGGTGGCTCCTGCTCAGCAGGGAGTTTGCTTGAGATTCTCTCTCTCTCTCTCTCCCTCTGCCCCTCCCCTCTGTTCCCATGAGCTCTCTGTCTAAAAAAGAAAAAAAAAGGAAAGAAAAAAAAAAAGAGGTTACATAAACTAATTCTTGAAGGATGTTGAGATTTTAAGGGAGAACGATAGATAGAAACTGGCATTGATTAGAAGGGTGAAGGATAGTGACTACTAATTGTTCCCTAATATGCCCGTCTTCCAGCTGGTAATAGATTCCTCTTAAGCTTAGTTAGGTGCTTGGCAGTCAGCTATTCTACACTTTAAACTTCTTTTGCAGCTTAGTCGAACAATATGACTATCTTATGGCCAAAAGGGAAGTCAGCTGAAATGATCTTGGCAACTCTCAGGTCACACCTTAACAGGAAGCTGGTTAGCCTTCTCTTCCTCTCCGTGGGATGAAGTAATGGTGAGTCAACTTTGACCTTGTGGATGAGGATGATAACACCACAGTGGAGTAACAAGATGGACAGAATTGAGTCCCAGGAGGACCTTGGGTAGCAGAGCCCTTGATCTGACCAGTCTTCATGGTCTACCAACTCAGACTTTTACCTAGGAGAGGGAGAAACTTTCGCCTTGATTAAGCCACTGATGTTTTTGTCTCTACCTAGTCAATATGTTAAAGAGAAGCAGGAAGAAGAGAAGAAAGGCCATGAGAATATGAAACCTACTTAGGAAGCCAAAGTCTCTTTCTCTTTTTTCCTTACCTTCCTTCTTTTTTTTAATTTTTTTTATTTTTTAAAGATTTTATTTATTTATTTGACAGAGAGAGATCCTAACTAGGCAGAGAGGCAGGCAGAGAGAGAGGAGGAAGCAGGCTCCCCACCAAGCAGAGAGCCCGATGCAGGGCTCGATCCCAGGACCCTGGGATCATGACCTGAGCCGAAGACAGAGGCTCTAACCCACTGAACCACCCAGGCGCCCCTCCTTCTTTTTTTTTTTAGATTTTATTTATTTATTTGAAAGAGAAAGAGTGCCCACATGTGTGAGGGGAGGGGCAAAGGAAGAGGGAGAAGCAGACTCCTGGCTGAGCCCAGAGCCCAACCTGAGGCTCAACCCCTCCACCCAAAGATTATAACCTGAGCAGAAATCAAGAGTCAGACTCTCAACCACTGAACCACCCACGTGCCCACCCATAGTATTTTTAAAAATATTTTATTTATTTATTTGACAGACAAAGATTCCAACTAGGCAGAGAAGCAGGCAGACAGAGAGAGGGAGAAGCAGGCTCCCTGCTGAGCAGAGAGCCCGATGCCAGGCTCGACCCCAGGACCCTGGGATCATGACCTGAGCTGAAGGCAGAGGCTTTAACCCACTGAGCCACCCAGGCACCCCCACCCATAGTATTTTTAATATAAATACTTATTCTTGTCACATGTACAGTTGATAAAAATTTTCTTTGTTTGTGGCTTGTATTTTCTCTGGGTCAGCTGCTGCATTTCGAGGCAGCCGCTTAACCAACTTAGCCACTCAGGCGTCCCTCGAAGAGAAATTTTTAATGTTAAAGTTACTTATTAATCATTGCAATTTTTTGCAACTTTTTAAAAAATATTTTATTTATTTATCTGAGAGAGAGAACAAGTGGAATGAGGGGGCAGAGGGAGAAGCAGACTCCCCGCTGAGCAGAGAGCCTGATGTGGGGCTTGATCTCAAGACCCTGGGATTATGACCTGAGCCGAAGGCAGAGGCTTTAAACCACTGAGGCACCTAGGTACCTCACATCTTTTAACTCTTAAGAAAATCATTACTGTTAGGTAAAAATTCCTCTGTACAGGGTGAAAAAATGGCCTTATTGTTTCCTGAAATTTGTAATTTTGCTTTTTATGTATTATTACAATACTTATAAATTGTTGTTGTTGTTTAAATTTTCTTTTTAATTTATTTATTTGTCAGAGAGAGAGGGAGAGAGAGAGAGTGAGCACAGGCAGACAGAGTGGCAGGCAGAGGCAGAGGGAAAAGCAGGCTCCCTGCCAAGCAAGGAGCCCGATGTGGGACTCGATCCTAGGACGCTGGGATCATGACCTGAGCCGAAGGCAGCCGCTTAACCAACTGAGCCACCCAGCATCCCTTGTTGTTCTTTTTTAATGTGAGAGAGTGAGGCAGAGTGAGAAACGGCACAAGGTGGGGGATGGACAGAAGGAGAGGGAGAACCAGATTCTCCACTGAGTGGGGAGCCTGCTATGGGGTTCAGTCTCGGGACTCTGGGATCATGACCTGAGCCAAAGGCAGACAGTTAACAACTGAGCCACCCAGGGGCCCCCTTCCCTTCCCTTCCTTCCTTTTTTTTTTTTTTTTTTAAGATTTTATTTTATTTATTTGTCAGAGAGAGAGAGCAAGCACAGGCAGAGTGGCAGGCAGAGGGAGAAGCAGGATCCCTGCCGAGCAAGGAGCCCGATGTGGGACTCGATCCCAGGACATGACCTGAGCTGAAGGCAGCTGCTTAACCAACTGAGCCACCCAGGCGTCCCTGCTTCCATTCTTTTAATCCATCCTCCTTTTCCTGTCATTATATATAAATGTATTCACACATACATACACATAGACGCATACACACACACATCTTTGCTCTTTCATATCCCACTGGCTCCATATTTTTAGCTCTAGACATATCAATGGACTCATATCTCCTGTGTTTTTCCTGCTAATTCCACCTTCCAGTAAAATAACCCTAAGGATGGAAACCATTTCCTCCCTCAGAAAGTCTCCCTACAGCACAGCAAGGCAGTAGGCATCTGGCCAGGCAGTAGACAGGCACATCTCCCTTGTCACAGAGAGCAGAGGAGATTGCCTTCCTTGTACAGTTGGATTCATAGGGAATAAAGGGGCTGTCTTCTTTCTGGGAAGCTTTCTCTCTTTTTGTAAAAGGGCATTTGAGGAAGTCTTCAATGTGGGAATTACAGATGCCTTATGTTCTCCTTTTCCATCAAAACTTCTGCTTTCTTGGGGTACCTGGGTGGCTCAGTGGGTTAAAGCCTTTGCCTTCAGCTCAGGTCATGATTCCAGGGTCCTGGGCTAGAGTCGGGCTCTCTGCTCAGCAGGGAGCCTGCTTCCACATCTCTCTCTGCCTGCCTCTCTGCCTACTTGTGATCTCTGCCTGTCAATTAAATGAATAAAATCTTAAAAAACAAACAAACAAAGCAAAAAAAACCTTCTGCTTTCTTTTCGCCAAAACCTCTAACTTCTCCTTATTACCATATAGGGTCTTATATTATTTTGATCTTCACAGTATCTGTGCTTTTGATACCAGAATCCTGATTTTACTCTCAATTTTGGTTCACATGGTTTGGCCTAGAGTTGACCCAGCCATTTGACTCTAGGATTGGATACATAATCTAGTTCTGGTCAAAGCTGGAAGTATTAGGGCAAGGCTTTCATAATGCAGGAGTTACTATACTAGAAGAAAACAAGGCTGGAGCTGTTGGAATCAGCTTGCCATCCCATGGGGAAGCCCAAGAATACAGTCAACACTGAGGAAAAAAATCAAGAGATAGAAACCAGCCCTGATGAATCTGTCTGGGAACCTCCTGCAGTTTCAGTAGACTTTCTGTTACTTGCAACCAAACATGTTTTGATAATCCACGGGGGACATCAAAACCATTTCTTAACTCCCTAAGTGACACTTTGGCATATACTATGCGTACCCAAATGTTTCTTTTTCTTTTTTAAAAAGATTTTATTTATTTATCAGACAGAGAGAGAAAGAGAAATACAGAGACAGAGAGCTGGAGCCGGGGGAGGGGCAGAGGTAGAGGGAGAAGCAGACTCCCCGCTGAGCAGGGAGCCCAACATGGGGTTCAATCCCAGGACCCCAGGATCAGAGCTAAAGGCAGATGCTTAACTGACTGAGTCACCCAGGTGCCCCGTAAATGTTTCTTTTTTTAAAAAATTTACTTAACGTTCTATCTTATTCCAGAAAGTATTGTCAGTCCCTTCCAGCAAGAAACTCCTTTCTCTATGTCCTGAACATTTTGTTTGGGAAAAAAGTATCACCCGGAATTTAGGGTTCTTAATCCTGCCTCCCACCACTTGTTAACAATGAGCCTCTGAACAAATCGGGGTGGGGGGTAAATCTGAACCTTGGTGGTTTATCTGTTAAATGGATATATGATTATGTACGTGTTGTTGAACTATACTGCAGATCATATGAGATCACATATATAAATTGTAAAATGCTTTAAACATGTTCAGAATTATAATAAAATGGGGTTTCAGCATCTATGGATATCTTTCTTCCTTTCCATAGCCTGATTCTGCTGTGAAATTTGGGGTGGAATGGAATGGATATGGCTACATCATCCTCCAAAGATTCTACTAATTTATACTTTGTGAGAGTGCCCATTTTCTAAAATCCTAGCCAATAGTGACTATTGTTACTGTCTTAATAGTTGCTAGTTTGAAAAAAAAAAAAAACCCAGCTACTTGCTACATTTTAACCTGTTAATGATGTTTCCAGTCACCTGGAGATGGTTTTAAAAATCTCCTAAATCAACATCCCAAAGCCTTCAGAAAGAGTAGACCAACAACTACATTTCTCCTACCCAGGCACCAGCTGATTGCTCAGCATGGTAGTTAGATAAAGCAGTTGGCCAGGGGCCTTTGCAAGCTGTTGTAGCAACTGAAAAAAAGACCTCTGCTTCTGCCTTACTTGTTGTGTGAATGAGTGAACACATGCCCCCAGTGAACCTGTTAAATCATGGCCCAATGATCTACATCTCTTCAAGTCCATTTCAGTTCATGCCTGGTGCCTTCTGAAATCATTGCATAATCCAGTTCAACTTTCTCCTGTTGGGAGTAAGCATCTGGGTGAGGGACTCATTCATATATTTAAAATATAAAAGAGTGATTGGGAATAAGACAGGTAAAGTCATATTCTATTCTATTTTGTAATCCTTTATGCTTTTTTTTTTTAAGATTTTTTTTTCTTATTTATTTGACAGAGAGAGAGAGACAGTGAGAGAGGGAACACAAGCAGGAGGAGCGAGAGAGGGAGAAGCAGGCTTCTGGAGCAGCAGGGACCCTGATGTGGTGCTTGATCCCAGGACCCTGGGGATCACCACCAGAGCCAAAGGCAGACACCCAATGACTGAGCCACCCAGGTGCCCCTATGCTTTTCAAAATATAACAGCACTTCTTCCACTTGAGCCTTTCAAAATCTCTGAACACTATTATCCCTATTCTAGAGAGGAGGGATTTGAGGTTCAAAGAGGTGAGGCAACTTGCATAAAACACATAGTGAGTTACTGGCAGAGGCAAGACTGAAACCTTATCAATTGCCATCCAATTTTCCCCCGCATCACACTGTTAGGGCATCATTCACCTGCTGTAGTGATGCGATCAATACTCACAAAGGCCCAGGGACACCTGGCTGGCTCAATCAGAAGAGCATGGGACTCTTGATTTTGGGGTTGTGAGTTCAAGCCCCACAATGGATGTAGAGATTACTTAAAAAAAAAAAACAAACTCATAAAATACGAAGACCCATCACACTCTGGGAAGTTCATTCTACACACAGGTAGCTCAGCTAAGATCATTTATCTCTCCTGTCCTTGTTTGTTTGTTTGTTTGTTTGTTTTTGTTTTGTTTCAAAGATTTTATTTATTTGAGAGAGAGAAAGAGCACAAGCAGAGGGAGTGGCAGGCAGAGGGAGAAGCAGGCTCCCTGCTAAGCAAGGAGCCTGATACAGGACTCCATCCCAGGATCCTGGGATCATGACCTGAGCTGAAGGTAGCCGCTTAATCAACGGAGCCACCCATGAGTCCTACTCCTGTCCTTTGTAAAGTCCCGTCTCCTTGGCCAGAGTCAAAGGGTACTTATTGAACCAGATCCTGCACACTTGTCACCATGAGTTTGTAATCAGCTCTAGTGACAACTAGTTAAGGGTCGGGGTAGTTATCCATTCCAACTAATTAAGGTGGGGTCAAAATCAAGTAGTAATCACCAGTCCAGGCTCCTAGGTCAGGTCGTAACATTACTGAATATGTCGACAATGGAGTTTTTCTACCGTTAATGGGAATTCAGCTGAAATAATCAGCAAGAACCCATAAGAGAGAAATTTCTGGCTGCAGTCAAGAGATCATATTTCAGCCAATTTTCCTTAATATATGAGCCAGATGGGAGAGAGTGGGGGCCCAGAAGAAGAGCAAGGGATGAAATGACTCAGGAAGGGTACCTGGCTGGCTCAGTTGGTAGAGCATGTGGCTCTTGATCTTGGGGTGGCCAGTTTGAACCCCATGTTGGGCATAGAGTTTACTTAAAAAACAAAGCAAAGCAAAACAAAATAAAAAAAACAATGATTCAGGAAATTGTAAAAAAGGAAGATGAGGGGATGTCTGGGTGGCTCAGTCAGTTAAGCACCTGCCTTCAGCTCAGGTCATAATCTCAGGGTCCTGGGATTGAGCCCGGCACTGGGCTCCCTATTCAGCCAAGAATCTGCTTCTCTCTCTCCCTTTGTCTCGCTGCCCTCCCCCCCCCCCATGTGTTCTCTTGCTTTCTCTATCTGAAATATATAAGTAAAATCTTAAAAAAAAAAAAAAAAAAGGAAGATGAGAACCCCTAGTGCTTCTGGAAAGGAATGTCAAGATGTAGCATCTTAGCTAAGCAAAGATTCAAAGGGCTTTTCACATCTTCTCTTCCTTTTTTTTTTTAAGGATTAAAAATACTGGGGATTTAATTTCACTAATTACTTGGAAGACCATCTGTGCCCTGCCTTGATGCATGAACCCATGCTCTGGTGAAGGAACCATGTGCTAATCTGGCCAATCCTCCCTTTCTCCAGCCTTCCTCACTCCCATCCCTACCATCTGGCTATGGGATCACTTTTTTCAGAGGGTTGGGGGATGGAGCTCTAGGCTGAAATCCTCCCCATCCAGCTGTGCCCCTAATGCCCTGGGGACTGGCAAACATCAGAGAACCATTTGACATCAGCTCACTCTTGGCCACTAACCGATATCCAAGATCTGCATGTGGGTGAAAAAGTGAACCCCCCCCCAACACACCCCATGGAGACTTTTGCAGCTTTATCTCTCTTTTGCAGACCTGACTTAAGTTCAAGGCTGAGTCATCACGGTGAGGATGGGAATATCTTTTCTACAGCTAAATACAGGTTAGTGACGTTATAGCAGAATTCTAGTAAAGATAGTATATTGGTCTGGTGGAAACTTATTCTCTATAGTGAAAAATGATGAGCAAAAACTTCCTGATTACTATTTATCATCTAGAATGAGGAGAAAGTTGGTTTAAGTTCTTGCATCTTTTTTTCTTTCTTTTTTGCCTTTGAGCAATTTCCCCTCAATTTCATCTACTCCTCCCTAGTCTCCAAAGAATATGGGGGAAAAAGAAAATAGAGCTAAAAATGAGGGCAAGAGGAAATAGAAAAGGAAGAAAGTTGCTTATTTCAAAAGGTGGTCTGCTTTTCTAACCCACTTCTCTTTTATATAGCACTGTTCACTCTACACAGCCATTTTTTTTTTAAGATTTTATTTATTTATTTGACAGATAGAGATCACAAGTAGGCAGAGAGGCAGGCAGAGAGAGAAGAGGAAGCAGGCTCCCTGCTGAGCAGAGAGCCCGATGCGGGCCTCGATCCCAGGACCCTGGGACCATGACCTGAGCCAAAGGCAGAGGCTTTAACCCACTGAGCCACGCAGGCGCCCTACCCAGCCATTTCTAAGACTGATCTGCCCTCCACCTCATCATCCTCAGTCTTCCAGAGAGTACCCCCACCCTTTCTAAAAAATCATCTCTAGGCCCAACATGGGACTTGAACTCAGAAGCCCAAGATCACCCGTCTCATGCTCTACAGACTAAACCAGCCAGGTGCCCCCAAGAACCTCCTTCTTTACTGGAATAAGCCACACGCCTTGGTTCAGAATGCCTGCCTGGTCAGGGCACAAAGTCCATGAAGTGGGACCTTGCCCTTCCCTCTGCCTGTGTTTTAGGAGAATTTCGTCGTGTTTCTGAGTGTAATGCCCCCAGGGAATCAGTGTGAGCTCACAGTTTGTTTGTTTTGTTTTGTTTTGTTTTTCAATCACTCTCACTAGTTGGAAATGCTCCTCCTTTTTCTGGTAAATCTTCCGGCCTGAGTTAGCATCAGAAGAGTCACAGTGAGTCACCTGATGGCCGGGCTGTTTCTGGGGCCTGGAGGTACAGTAGCAAGGACCTCTACCCTCTGAGGAATTGATGTCTGAAGTACTTGAAGCACAAATTTTAGGTATTATTTCTAGGAAGCAATTTGGATAACACAGAGTATAGCTCTTTGCCTTGTCTGTGGAAGCAGAAATCAGAGTTAGAGGGAGCCTCAAAGATAAGCAAATCTGACTCTCTTATTATGTCAGAGAGGAAACTGAGACCCCCTCCTCTCGCCAAGAATGACCAGTAAAGTGAAAATCCTCTGGCTCCGGTCCAACCAGGGCAGGAGAGTGCCGTGCAATGGAATGGTTGAGAGTGCCAGTTTTGGAGTCCGAGGAACTTGGGTTTGAAAGCCAGTGATATTGGGAAATAACTTCCACTCTCTAAACCTGTATTCTCCACTATAAATTTGGGTTAATAATATTATCTATCTCATGGCACTATTAGGAGAATTAAATGCAAAGATGGATATAAGGCACTATGTTCAGAACATATTAAGCGTTTGAAAAATGGCTAATATTATGTATTTCATTAAACTATTTTTTTTCTACTTCTCTTCTAATCAATAACAGAAGGAATAAAGGGAATAGCCACTCGCTGCCAAGGGAACCCTGGCTACTCTGCAAACCTGTTAACTTGAACAGCCAAGCTACTCGGGAGACTCAGAGAAAGTAATTACTTCTTTCCAGTGATGGGAAAACTGAGGAATAGTGGAAATTTAATCTTCTGCCCAGTAGAATAGCATCGTGTAACAGAAAGAGCATAGGTTTTAAAGACAGGGTTTTGACCTTAGTTCAAATGCTGGTTATACTGCCTAGCTCCTTCATGATCTTGGATAAATTACGTAACCTCCTTGACCCTTTCTTCTTCTTCTTTTTTTAAAGATTTTATTTATTTGGGATGCCTGGGTGGCTCAGTTGGTTAAGCAGCTGCCTTCGGCTCAGGTCATGATCCCAGCGTCCTGGGATCGAGTCCCACATCGGGCTCCTTCCTCGGCGGGGAGCCTGCTTCTCCCTCTGCCTCTGCCTGCCACTCTGTCTGCCTGTGCTCGCTCTCTCTCTGACAAATAAATAAATAAAATCTTTAAAAAAATAAAAAATAAATAAAGATTTTATTTATTTATTTGACAGAGATCACAAGTAGGCAGAGAGGCTGGCGGAGAGAAGGAAGCAGGCTCTCCACGGAGCAGAGAGCCCAATGTGGGACTCTGTCCCAGGACCCTGGGATCATGACCTGAGCCAAAGGCAGAGGCTTTAACCCACTGAGCCACTCAGGCGCCCCTTCTTTTTTTTTTTTTTTTTAAGATTTTATTTATTTACTTGACAGAGATCACAAGTAGGCAGAGAGAGAGGGGAAGTAGGCTCCCTGCTGAGCAGAGAGCCCGATGTAGGGCTCGATCCCAGGACCCTGAGATCATGACCTGAACCGAAGGCAGAGGCTTAACCCACTGAGCCACCCAGGTGCCCCCATCCTTGACCCTTTCTAAGAGATGTTAATATCTATCACGTAGGGTTATTGTGATGAATAATTGAGATGAAGTATGTGTATGCCAAACACATGCTAAGCTATGGTGGTATCTATTGTTTTTGCCTATACTAATACCTGATTTCCCTTTTCCTAGTAGCATATTTTGATTTTTCCTTGGGGGTACTACCTTTCTCCTGCTGCATACTCTAATGGTAGATCTGTCAGTTAAGATGCCTTTCTACTCTGGCTGAGTGAGCAGCTGACCTGATTGAGGCTAGCCAGATCCTTAATTCCTAAAATTTGCGTCCTTTGAAGGGTGAATCAGAGATGGACATGGGTGGAGCTGATTCATGCCAGGTGTCACCCTGAAGAGACTAGCCAATAGTTCTTGCCATCTAGATTCCTGGAGCCATCTGGTTCTTGTCTTTTCTAAGGCCTGGTAGTTCAGCTGTTCTTTCAAGACTGCCGGCACCTGCATGTCTTTCCAAGAACTTCCTTTCCTTTTCTTTCTTTCTTTTTTGGTTTAAAACTATTTATTTATTCGAGAGAGCGAGAGAGAACAGCAGTAGGGAGGGGCAGAGAGAGAGGGAGAAGCAGACTCCTCTCTGAGCCGGGAGCCCAATGCTGGGCTTGATCCTAAGACCCTGGGATCATGACCTGAGCTGAAGGCAGATGCTTAACTGATTAAGCTGCCCAGGCACTCCAATAACTTCCTTTTTCTGTATCATATTAGATAGAATAAGTTTCTGTTACTTGCAACCTCAGAACATTGCTGCACAGATGTTAGAGAAATGCTAGTTCTTTCTTATTTGTTTACCTACTCCTGGCAATCCCCATACTCTCATATTGCCAACACATATGGAGTATTCTGCTTCAGGACAACCTAAACAGAGGACTTTTTATTGTACTTAGACTGGAATCAGTCTATATTGTCAATTCAGGTGATATTCCCAATCTATCAGCAAATCTTATCAGTTCTACATTTAACACATGTGGAATCTGGGACACCTGGGTGGCTCAGTTGGTTAAGCGGCTGCCTTCAGCTCAGGTCTTGATCATAGGGTCCTGGGATCAAGTCCTGCATCAGGCTCCTTGCTCAGCAGAGAGCCTGCTTCTCCCTCTGCCTGGCCACTCTCCCTGCTTGTGTGCTCACTCTCTGTCTCTCTCACTGACAAATAAATAAATAGAATCTTAAAAAAAAAAAAGGATAAAACATGTAGAGTCTGATCACCTTTCAACTCTTTACTACTTCACTAGTGTAAGCTACTGTCATATCTAGCCTAGAGTACATACTATAATCATTTCTTAACTGTTCTCCATGTTTTCATTCTTGCCCTTTTATGATCCATTCACCACCCAGGAGCCAGTGGGATCCTTTTTTTTTTTTTAATTTTATTTATTTATTTGACAGACAGAGATCACAAGTAAGCAGAGAGGCAGGCAGAGAGAGAGACGGGGAAGCAGGCTCCCCACTGAGCAGAGAGCCAGATGCCTGGCTCGATCCCAGGACCCTGCGATCATGACCTGAGCTGAAGGCAGAGGCTTTAACCCACTGAGCCACCCAGGTGCCCCGCCAGTGGGATCCTTTTAAAATATAAACCAGGGATGCCTGACTGGCTTGGTCAGTAGAACATGGAATTCTAGATCTTGGGATTGTAAGTTTGAACTCCACACTGGGTATAGAGATTACTTAAAAATAAAAATCTTGGGGCACCTGGTTGGTTCAGCTGTTAAGCGTCTGCTTTTGGCTCAGGTCATGATCCCAGAGGGAGCCTGCTTCTCCCTCTCACACTCCCCTTGCTTGTGTTCTCTCTCTAGCTGTGTCTCTTTCTCTCAAGTAAATAAATAAAATCTTAGAAAAAATTTAAAAAATAATTAAAATCATAAATACAAGACAGAGCACGGTAAACACTACCTCTAACCCTCCATGATTTCCCCCACTTTTAAAATAACATCAAAGTCTTTCTAGGACATTACAAGACTGTATGATTTGACTCTTGGCCACCTCTTCCATCTTACTCCTTTCTACTTTCATCCTCCCTCACTGTTTTTCACCAACACTGGCTTTGCTGCTCCTTGAACACGTTAAGCATTTTCTTGTCTTAGACCTTTGTACTTATTGTTCCCTAAGTGTCCCCTTCTCCATGTACTTGCATGAGTTTCTACTCTTTCACTAGTACATGGTGCATAGATAGCAAAAAGATACTTGTTGAATTAATGAATGGATAGAATTTTGATACATGAATAAAATGGGATAGTATGAAATTGTTAGAAGAATAAGGTAGGGCACACGGGTGGCCTAGTCGGTCAAATGTCTGCCTTTAGCTCAGGTCGTGATCCTAGGGTCCTGGGGTCGAGTCCCTTGTTTTTGGGCTCCCAGCTCAGTGGAGAGTCTGCTTCTCCTTCTCTCCTTGCTCCTCTCCCTGCTCATGCTCTCTCTCTCTTTCAAATAAATAAATAAAATCTTTTAAAAAAAGAAAAGAACAAGGTAGAACGTCCTAGTATGTAATGACCTCTAAGATATAATGCGAAGTCACAAAGGAAAGAGAAATATATAGTACATTGTATGGAATAGGCTTTCATTTGTGTAAAAACGATATATATTTCTGGAAGTTTGCATAATGGGGCACCTGGGTGGCCCAGTTGGTTAAGCATCAATTCTTGATCTTGATCTTGATCTTACGGTTGTGAGTTCAAGCCCCAGCCCCATGTTGGGCTCCACTCAGGGCAGGGAGCCAACTAAAAGAAAGGAATGAAGGAAGGAAGGAAGGAAAAAAAGGAAAGAAAGAAAAAAGGAAAGGGAAAAAAAGGAAAGGAAAGGAAAGGAAAAGAAAGGAATTAGTAACATCATGGTGCCTGGGTGGCTCATTTGGTTAAATGTCTGCCTTCAGCTCAAGTCATGATCCCGGGGTCCTGAAATGGAGTCCCACATCAGGATGCTTGTTCATCAGGGAGTCTGCTTATCCCTCTGCCTCTGATCATGCTCTTTCTTTCTCTCTCCTTCTCTCTCAAATAAATAAATAAATAGAATCTTTAAAAAAAGAAATTAGTAACATCTCTTAACTCTGGAGGTTTAGGGATGTCTGTGAGAGGGAACCCTTCAATGTTCAGTCTTTTGTACTACCAATTATTTATTCGTTTATTATTTTTCTATTTTCAGTTCTTCTTTTTTTAAATTTTTAAAAAAGATCTTATTTATTTATTTGACCGAGACACAATGAGAGAGGGAACACAAGTAGGGGGAGTGGCAGACAGAGGGAGAAGCAGGCTTCCCGCTTGAGCAGGGAGCCGGATGCAGGGCTCCACCCCAACACCCCGGGATCATGACCTATGCCAAAGGCGGACGCTTAAGAGCTGAGCCACCCAGGTGCCCCTCAGTTCTTCTCTCTTGAGAAGATGCTTTTATTGAACAGTAAGTTCATCTGCTTTCCACTCTCCCTGCTTATGCTCTCTCTTTCAAATAAATAATAAATAAAATCTTTAAAACAAAGTCTTGATTAGTTCAAGGTAAACATTTTTTTTAAGTATAATTGACATACAATATCTATACAGTATTAGTTTCAAGTGTATACCATCATAGTGATTTGATATTTTTACACATTAAGAAATGACCCCTATGGGGCGCCTGGGTGGCTCAGTGAGTTAAAGCCTCTGCCTTTGGCTCAGGTCATGATCTCAGGGTCCTGGGATCAAGCCCCGAGTTGGGCTCTCTGCTCAGCGGGGATCTTGCTTCCCTTCCTCTCTCTCTGCCTCCCTCTCTGCCTACTTGTGATCCCTGTATGTCAAATAAATAAATAAAATCTTAAAAAAAAAAAGAGGGGCACCTGGGTGGCTCAGTGGGTTAAGCCTCTGCCTTCGGCTCAGGTCATGGTCTCAGGGTCCTGGGATCGAGCCCCATGTCGGGCTCACTGCTCAGTGGAGAGTCCGCTTCCACCTCTCTCTCTCTCTGCCTCTCTGCCTGCTTGTGATCTCTCTGGTAAATAAATCTTAAAAAAAAAAAAAAAGAAATGATCCCTATGATAAGCTTAGTTACCATCAGTCACTATGCAACATTATTATAATATTTTTTTAAAGATTTTTATTTATTTATTTGACAGAGATCACAAGTAGGCAGAGAGGAAGGGAAGCAGGCTCCCTGCTGAGCAGAGGGCCCGATGCGGGGCTCGATCCCAGGACC
>PISX010016225.1:0-50856 GCA_004024625.1 Mellivora capensis
ATGGAGTATTATGCCTCCATCAGAAAGGATGAATACCCAACTTTTGTAGCAACATGGACGGGACTGGAAGAGATTATGCTGAGTGAAATAAGTCAAGCAGAGAGAGTCAATTATCATATGGTTTCACTTATTTGTGGAGCATAACAAATAACATGGAGGACATGGGGAAATGGAGAGGAGAAGGGATTTGAGGGAAATTGGAAGGGGAGATGAACCATGAGAGACTATGGAATGGACTCTGGGAAACAACCTGAGGGGTTGTGAAGGGGCAGGGGTTTGGGAGGTTAGGGGAGCCAGGTGGTGGGTATTAAGGAGGGCACGTATTGCATGGAGCACTGGGTGTGGTGCAAAACAATGAATACTGTTGTGCTGAAAAGAAATTAAAAAAAAGAAAATATCAAACCATCAAAATCAAAGGTTTAATAAAATTCAAGCCCCCCCCCAAAAAAGTAGGCAAAGGGTCTGAATAGATACTTTCCCAAAGAAGACATACAGATGACCAATAAATACCTGAAAAGATGCTCAACATTGCTAATCATCAAAGAAATGCAAATCAAAATCACAATGAGCTATCATCTAACATCTGTAAGAATAGCTGTTCCCAAAAAACAAATATAAAAACAAAAACAACAACAAAAAAAGCAATAACAAATGGTGGCAATCCCATGGACAAAAAGAAACTCTGTGTCCTATTGGTGAAAATTGGTGCAGCTACTGTGGAAAACAGGATGGAGTTTCCTCAAAAAATTAGAAATAGATGTACCGTATAAACCAGCAAATTCCCTTCTGGGTATTTACCAGAAGGAAATGGAAACTCTAACCTGAAAAGATATCTGTACCCCTATGTTCACTGTAGCATTATTTATAATAGTTGAGACATGGAAGCAGCCTAAATGTACATCCATGGGTGAATGGCTAGAGAAAATATGACTACACACACATACACAGCACACATACACATGGGAATATTATTCATCCACAAAAAAGGAAATCTTGCCTTCAGAATTTGCAACAACATGGATGGGTGATAAAGGCATTAAACTAAGTGATCAAAGTCATACAGAGAAAGATAAATACCTGTACATCTGATTTATATGTACAATCTTCACAACAACAAATCCCTCATAGATACAGAGAAGAGATCGATGATTGCTAAAAGTGGGCAGTGGTGGGTAAGCAAAATGGATGAAGGTGGTTAAAAAGAAAAGAAAAGAAAAAAGAAAATCCTACTTTTCCATAACAACATTAGCCCTCTAAGAAGTTTGAGAGGAGCTAAACGTGGCAAGATTCAGAAAACATGCAGTAAAAAAAAATTCATGCTCTTTAAATTTGGAAAAGTAACATATTTTGACCAAGCACTGGAGAAAATAATGGTAAAATATTTTCATAATATGATTCCCTTGCTCATAGTCCTCCACAGTTGTAAATTAATATTTTACTGTATAAATTAATGTCTCAATATAAATCATGGTCAAATATATTTTGTTAAAGAAGACTATAGATCTTATTAATTTGAATGCATTTAGATGAGATATGCTACTTATAAACAGTCATCCAGAACAAATAGGCTGGCAATAAAATGAGGCTTTTGTAAGTCTTTGTCACTTTCTCTGATTATTCAGATTCCAGCAAATATCTTCAATCATAAATTTCTTCCCCATTCCCACTTTGCCACATGGCTATATCCTTAAAGGAAAATGAGATGATTATTTGTATACATATATGATATATACACACAACACACACACATTTGTTTGCAATAAACTATCATCTCATATTTAGTTTTAAACTATGATTTTGCAGGTATCTTTATAGCAGTATATGGTCCATAGTATCTCTTCACAAGAAATGAATTCAAGATTTAACACTCTAAGTTTGTCCTTCTGAGTTTCTGGCAGCATTTGTCTCATGTCCTCTAATAGGCAAGGTTATTTGATATTGAACACTAGAACTAACCTATGGGAAATCCTAGTTAAGGAAAACAATAAACCGTTATTAGAAAGATATAATAATAGCTTTCCACTGGACCGAATAGATTAACTATTGGAAAGAGTATGAATGTGTCTGTGTATATTACAGATCTGTAACCAATAACACAGAAAATGCAAGAGATCACCAAAGCCTTTTTTGAAACACTTTCCCTGTCACGCTTATAAACAATCATCCAAAGTACCATGTTTAACTCAGAATTCGGGTGGAAAAGTTTCATCCGTGAGCTTAAATGGTGTGGAAAACATGGCACGCCTGCCCCCTTCTGTTACTGTGTGCGCATCTGGGGTAGGAGGCTGTGGTGGCCTGATTAATTGTCTCAAACAAATCACGTGGAATTGGAGAGGAGAAATTTCTTTAAAGTAGTGCTGAAAAACAAGAACAGCATAACAGTGCATTCACTAAAGGCACATTCCAAGTTTGCTTATTCCTAAAAATATCTGGGCTCTCTGGTCAGCCACTCTATTGTTTGATTTCTTTCAATCTTGATAGAGTCTTCTTTTCTTCTTTCTTTATCATTTTTTTCCCCTCTTAGTAACCTTTTTCTTTTCTGTTTCATGTCTTGGGCTGTTTATAGATTATGGACAAAGTCAATAAAGATAGTGACCAATCCCTTTAATCTCCACATTTCTGCTTGCCAGAAACAAAATTTTACCATAGGTATTCCTTCATCTTCAGTCATTAGCTCATACTATTTTCCCCCAGGTAACTTTGTTACCCAGTTTACTCTACATAGAGAGAAAACTATCTTATAAATGATTGGATGGTACGTTATTACAATCCCATTCTCCAGCATCTCTTCCTGCTCCCTCAATTCAACCACCCCTTTACAAGGTCTTTCAGAACAGTGACGCTAGAGGAAATTACTATAGAACATGATTGCATGTAATTTTCATTTGGGCCTCTTTACTAAATTGAAATTTAGATGTACATGCTCCAAATCATGAAGTCATGGTTCTGCTGCACTCACTCTATTTTTTTTTTTTTTAATGATGGACCTGAATGAATGGTGAGGTTCAGGTGTTGTTTTTTTTCTTTTGTTTTTTTTTTTGTTTGTTTGTTTTTTAAGATTTTTTTTATTTATTTGACACACAGAGAGAGATCACAAGCAGGCACAGAGGCAGGCAGAGAGAGAGAGCGGGAAGCAGGCTCCCTGCTGAGCAGAGAGCCCGATGCGGGAATCGATCCCAGGACCCTGAGATCATGACCTGAGCTGAAGGCAGTGGCTTAACCCAGTGAGCCAACCACGCGCCCCTGCACTCACTCTATTTTCATCGGAGAAAATTAGGTCTCCTTAGTTTTCCCTGCCAGCTAGTTCTGACAATGTACTTGTATCCTAATTTATTCATGCTTGAAACAAGTCCTATGGGTCAGATTTCCTGTTCTTGCTTCTCTACCTGCCTTCGTCTGTGGTCTCTGTGAGACTGACAAATAACTATGCCCAAAGAGTAGTCACAGTGCTGTAGAGAACACTGGACTCTTCTAGACTCTTATACTCCACCCCAAATGTAGGTACAAGAGTATCCCTAAATTTTTTCAGAAAAAAAATGGAACAAAGTTAGTCCATTTAGGCAGCCAATATTACAGACTTGCCAATAGCTGAAAGGAATTACAATGGAAAAAACTTACAAGTACTGCATAGGTGAAAACCTTTCACAGATCTCTTTCCAGGCTACCACCTGGACTGGCTTTTATTATCTCTTCATCTGAAAAAGGAGAGCTTACCTACTCTTCAGACCACAATCATGGAAGTGTCTTTGGTTTTCCTGGCCATCTCATAGCAGTGTAGACCAAGCTAAATCTCCACCTAAGAAGGAGGAAGGAGATTTTTTTTTTGTCTGTGTGGTCCTTCTCCCAAAGTAGGATTTAAGGCTCTAAAGTTTCATGGTCCACAAATGACTGTCAGTTGGAAGATCTGTCCCCTTTGGAGAAAATAACCCATCTTTTCCCAGAGGAATATAGTTCGTTCCCAGTCATCTCCAAAAAAGGAATCATCAGCAAAGCATTATGTAAGTGCAGGCAATTTGATCAAAATATCATGGGTGACATTCCACACATTAGTCCTCTTTATTCTAAAAATATATATGTATGTATATGTGAATATATATATACACTTTGTATAATCTTTCTTCAGTATTAGTATTAAGTAAGGAAAAATCTTTTTTTCTCCACTTCAATTATTACATCCAATTCAATAGCTGCAAAAAGTTATACAAAGGAAAGTACCAAAAAATTATCAAAAGATAGTTAATGGAATTATACAATAAAATCAACACTGAAAAATCGAAATGGTTTCCAAAGGAACATCAGGTGCAGAGGAGGAGTTCTGTTGGAATTTTACCAAACAGAGCAATTAGCTTCTTTAAGTATTTGTGTTTCTAGTACTTTATTTTACTCAAGTTTTCCACAAGATCATTGTGCAGTACATCCTTCACAATTGTATCTGAAAAACTGAATTATGTAGTTAAGTATTAGAAAAATAAAAATAACAAATGTTTTTTATAACAAATGTTTCTTAAATTCCCTTTAAATTCTTCTCAGTTTTTGGGCAGGAGAGTGAAAATTAGACAATTTATTTAGCTATGAACTAAAAAAATTAAAGATGAAGAAAATCAGGCAATAAGTCGAATTCCCTCCAAAATAATAATTTATACATAACTATTATAAGTGTTATATTAAACTAAAGTAACAGTAATTAAACTAATACAATATTAAATTATAACTAGTAAAAATGCTATGCTAAATATTATAATACAAAATATTTTAGGGGTTTGCAACTAGAAATTTTGTATGACCAGCTTGCCTATATATTGAGCTCACTTCAGGATTCAGAAAAATCAGGGGAGGAACATCTCCCGATCTCTTTTCATGGAGAACCCAGAGATTGCCTCAGAAGAAGAAAATGAGGAATGAAATTTTGAGGAAAACATAACATGGTGGCTGTCGTGTTTTTTATAAGCTTAGCTTCCTTTATGATACCTAGGTTTTAAGGAAAAACACTAAAAATAAAAGTCACACCAAAGGAGATGGGTCATTAAAGATACATGATAAAAGCTACTGGATGAGGGACGTGTTAAGGTTTTAATGCGTTGAGACTTAGACAACTGGGGAGGAGGATGGCTCAGACAGCCGTAGGGAAGAGTCAACAGAGGCACTGGTAGCTTCATCTAGTATCAAGATATACATGCATTCAGTGGTGGAGACATTTGGCAAGAACAGCAGCTCTGAAAGCAGCACGGTGTAGAGGCTCAGCCCATATCAGTTGGACCCACAATCCTGGATCCACCACTTGTTACCAGTATTATCTTGGATAAGCCCCAATTTCTTCATCTATATATTGATGATGAATTGATGATAGAACCTGCCTCTAAGGGCAGCTGTTAGGAACTCCTGGCAAAGTGTTGGACATGGTGACTGATATATAGTAAGTCCAGTAAGTTTTCTGCAAATGTTTGCCATTAATTTTTCTCTGTCTTCAGCTGTGCCCTTGGAGAAGACAGCTGTATCATTGTGACATCGACTAGTTTTCTCAACATTGGTGCTTCATCAAATGAGCAGCAATGCACCCAACCCTGGCTATCTGCACTTTCAATAAGATGCTTTCCCAGGCAGAAAGTATTGCAGCAAAAGAAAGTACAAGGAGACCAGAGAAAGAAGGAAGTAAAGGGAGTAGGAAACAGCCAAGTGCTTTCCATTCAATCATTATATCACCTTCAAATTTTAATCCACTATGTATTATATTCCTTGACTATTTTCTTTGTTTATTTTTTAAAATATTTTATTTATTTATTTATTTGTCAGAAGGAGAAAGAGAGAGAGCACAAGCAGAGGGAGTGGCAGGCAGAGGAGGAAACAGACTACCATTGAGCAAGGAACCAGATGGGGGATTCCATCTCCACCTGGGATCAGGACGTGAGCCGGAGTCAGATGCTTAAATGACTGAGCCAACTAGGTGCTGCAAGACATTTGTTAACATTATGTTATCTGAAAATTTTATAATACTAGGACTGAATAACAATAAACTTTATCTCACTTATTATTAGAGCCACATAGCTGCTTTAATTCTGCAATTCTCTTAACTCTACCAATTTTATATAACTTTTCATGCTATTTTTTTTTTTTTTGACCTTAGACTGTAGCAGTTTTTGGAGTTTCAATTATGTGAATTGCCTTTTTATAGCTTTGGTCTATTTTCTATTAGGTTGTTTATTCCATTCTTGTTAAATTGTGAAATCTCTATATAGATATTAACCTCATCTCTTTCCGCCCTAAGCTTTTTTTTCCCCTAAAGTAGTCATTTATTAACTTACTAGGTTTATGTTATTTGTTTTCCTATTAAGAAACCTGTCATCTTCATTAAAAATACATTTCTCAGGGTGCCTGAGTGGCTCAGTGGGTTAAATTTGGCTCAGGTCATGATCCCAGGGTCCCTGGATCCAGCCCCACATCCTCCTCTCTGCTCAGTGGGGAGCCTGTTTCCTCCTCCCTCTCTGCCTACCTCTCTGCCTACTTGTGATCTCTGTGTGTCAAATAAATAAATAAAATCTTTAAAAAGAAAATACATTTCTCACATTTATTTTATAGCATTAGTGTGTCTGTCATACCAAGAAGTTCCTTTGCCTTTCCCATGAAAATTCAAGATGGTCTTAAAATACATCAACATCAGATTGACTTATTTATAATATTGTTTATTATTGTTTTGATATATGATAGGTCACATTTGTACTTCTTTTTCAAATACTTTTTTGTTCTTTTTAATGGTACTTATTCTTCTATATATGTTTCTTTTTTAAAAGATTTTATGTATTTATTTGTCAGAGGGAGACAAAGAGAAGGGGAGGAAAGGAGGGAGGGAGAGTCCAAGCAGGAGGAAGCAGCAGGCAGAGGGAGAAGCAGGCTCTCTCCTGAGCAAGGAGCCCTATGCAGGACTCAGTACCAGCACCCTGGGATCATGACCTGAGCCAAAGGCAGATGCTTAACTGACTGAAACACCAAGGCATCCCATCTTCTATATATATTTCAGTATAGATTTATCTGATTCTGGAAACTACTCTTTTGGAATT
Organism: Mellivora capensis; assembly: GCA_004024625.1. Lineage (NCBI taxonomy): Eukaryota > Metazoa > Chordata > Mammalia > Carnivora > Mustelidae > Mellivora > Mellivora capensis. The sequence continues at coordinate 7,053 of PISX010016225.1, forward strand.
GCTTTAAGTATATTGGATTTGCATTAAAGACATACAAAAATTTTAGCTTTCACTACTCTTGTGTCTATTTCACTTTTATTTTATATCTTTGTAGCACTAATAGCAAGGATTATTAATTTTCTTATATTTCCTATGTGTCTGCCTACCTTACATTATCCACTTATTTCATATATATACATATATAATATATATAAGATATATATATTATAAAATATGGTTTTTTTTACTTGAGCTTCCTGGGTTTTTTAAGTGAACAGAATTTTATTATCAGCAATAAGAGATGTTAGTTATGCAAATTTCCCACATTTCTATATTAATATTATTTCTTTTCAAAAAATTATACTTGCAGGGATTCTCTGAGACAAAGTTCATTAATGATGGTCTTAAGCAACTCTCTTTCTTTTATAATTTTAATTGAACTAATATTTTTTCCATTTATGATACAGCTTTCTTTTCTTTCTTGGTAAAAGATCTTTGTATTTTATTTATTTATTTATTTATTTAAAATTTTATTTATTTATTTGACAGAGAAACACACATCAAGAGAGGGAACACAAGCACATGGTGAGGGAGAAGCAGTCTTCCTGTTGAGCAGGAAGCCCAATGCGGGGATTGATCCCAGGATCCTGGGATCATGACCTTAGCCAAAGGCAGATGCTTAATGACAGAGCCATCCAGGAGCCCCAAGGATCTTTATATTTTAAAGAAAAGTTTTACTTTTATGTTATTCTGTAATATTTTGTTGGGGAAAAGTGCCTGAATTGTAGTGAATAACTCTTTATCAAATATAAATATAATCACAATTTTCTGTCTCCTACTGGTGACAAAGAAAATTGTATTTGTTATATTTTCCAGTACTTACATGCATATGCTGAATCATTCTTTGTGCTTGTTTACTTTTTTTACATTTCTGGATTTTAATCACTAATATTGACATTTTATATATGATTCTGAACTGATTTTTAGTATCAGAGTTTGTTTTTATAAATTGCTAATAATGAACATTTTTATTAGATTTGTAAAATAAATTGAGGATTCTTCTACTTTCTCTGTGGTATGAGTAGATTAGGAAATAGTAGAATGGTTGCTCTTTAAAAGTTAGAGAAGATATTTGCAAATGACATGTCTCATAAAGGAATATTATACAAAATATATAAAGAAATTATAGAACTCAACACGAAAAAGTAATTCAATTAATAAGACATGAAAACACATTTTTCCAAAGAAGACATACAGATGACCAACGGACACAAAAAAAGATGCTCAACATGACTCATGGAAATACAAATCAAAAGCATAATGAGATCATTCATACTTGCCACAAGGGCTAAAATCAAACAGAAGAAACAACACGTGTTGATGAAGATGTGAAGAAAACAGAACACTTGTACCCTATCGGTGGATATGCAAACTGTGGCAGCCACTGTAGAAAACTGTATGGAGGCTCCTTAAAAAAGTCCATTGATAGATAAATGTATAAAGATGATCTATCTATCTATCTATCTATAGATATATCTATCTATACACACACACACACACACACACACACACACATAGAAAATAGATTTTTTTTCAGAAAATAGATTATTCAGCCACAAAAAGAATGGAATCTTGCCATCTGCAACAACATGTATTGATCTAGAGAGAATAATAGCTAAGCAAAATAAGTCAAAGAAAGACAAAAAGAGTGAAAACTCACATGTGAAATTAAAACAAAACAAAACAAAACAAAAACAATACAAATGAACAAAATGGGAGAGGAAGAGAAAAACCCAAAACCAGACTCTTAACTATAGAAAACATATAGATGGTTACAACAGGGGAGGTGGGTGTGGGAGATGAGTGAAATAGGTGAAGGGGATTAAGAGTACACTTACCACTGAACACTGAGGGATGTATGGAACTGCTGAATCATTATATTATACACCTGAAATGAAAATAATACTGTATGTTAACTACACTGGAATTAAAATATATATGATGTAAATGAGAGAAAGAAAGGAGGAAAGAAAGAAAAATAAAGAAGGAAGGAAGGAAGGAAGGAAGGAAGGAAGGAAGGAAGGAAGGAAGGAAGGAAGATATAGCTCCAGATTTTTCCATGTTGTTGTAAATGGGAAATGCTCAAATGGTACAAACTTACAGTTATAAGGTGAATAAATTCTGGGAATCTAATGTACAGCAAGGTTACTGTAGTCAATAATATTGTAGACTTGAAATTTGCTAAAAGAGTAGATCTTAAGTATTCTGACCACAAACAAAAAAGACAAATATTTAAGTTGATGAATGTGTTAATTAGCTTGATTGTAGTAATCATTTTCTAAGGTATATCTAAATCATGATGCTCTATACCTTAAATACATATTATTTTTCTCAATTATTCTTTAAAGCAAAAAATTGAAAAAATAGCAAAAAGAAAAAAATAGATACCTCTCAACCTGAAGAAAATATATATTTATTTCCACCATTTTTGCCCCAAAATAATGATAAAGAATATGCTTATCTTTCCAAGAAAAGCTAGATTTTAAAGTAAATATTATTAAGAACAAAGGAACTGAAAAGCTATATGGAGGCTGATTTTTTTAAATTCTTGAAAAAATAGGGTGTCTGGGTGACTTAGTTGGTTAAGCAACGGTTTTCAGCTCAGGCCATGATCCTGGAGTCCCTGGATTGAATCCTGCTTCAGGCTCCCTGCTCGGCGGGTCTGCTTCTCCCTCTTACCCTCTCCACTCTCATGCTCACTCTCTCACTCTCTCAGGTAAATATATAAAATCTTAAAAAAAAAGAAAAAAGAAAAAATGTAAATCAACAATACATTTGAGTATTAGTTTATTCCATTCATTCATTTAAGAATTTATCATGAACCAAATGTTTACTGTCCAATGGTAAAAGTAGGAAATACCAAAGTGATTAAAATAGCACTCTTGGAATTCAGTCTATTACCCTGTGCTCATGATAGTATGGGAGGATACATATATTAAAGCAATTAATAGAATTATGGGAGAGAAGTAATAGGAAAATAGGAAAAAGAATTAGTTTTGACTTAATGAGGCTAAGAAAGGTTTTCCCTTGTTCTGAAGTTCATATGAATTTGTCCTTAGTAACAACTTGCATTTTATTTACCAAATTTGTATTTATGTTGATGAATTGTATACCAAAAGCTTACATATAATTTAAGAAAATAAGTCACATTGTTTGTCTAGATATATATACAAATAAATAGCAATTTCTTACAGCTTTTTCTGATTTCAATAATCTGTCAGTGTCAATGAGATTGAATATTACAAAAAATTTATTTCTAGTGGTTCTTACTAAAATCCATAATATTCTTGAAATTTAATTCTTCATTTGTTATTGCTTTAGCCAAACTTGTCAACATGTTTATAAGCACAGATGCTTGTGCATGTGATGCATACCTGCAGATACACATGTGTATAATTACAGAATATCAGAAAAATATCTAAGGGATATTTTTTATAAGCGTTCAGGAATATACAGTAGGAAACCATCAAAATCCTAGAGAAGAACATGGGCAGCAAACTCTGATTTCAGCCATAGCAATGTCTCACTAGACATGTCTCCAGAGGCAAGGAAAACAAAAACAAAAATGAAGTCCCAATGGGGACTTCATCGTCAAGATAAAATGCTTCTGTATAATGAAGGAAACAACAAAACTAAAACGGAGCCCACAGAATGGGAGAAGATATTTGCAAATGATGGATCTAATAAAGGGTTAGTATCCAAAGTCTGTAAAGAACTTATCAAACTGAACATCCAGAGAACAAATAACACAGTTAATAAGTTGGCAGAAGACATGAACAGACATTTTTCCAAAGAAGACTTACAGATAATCAACAGACACACAAAAAGATGCTCAATATAACTCATCATCAGGGAAATACAAATGAAAACCATGATAATACCTCACACTGGTCAGAATGGCTAAAATTAACAAATCAGGAAATGACAGATGTTGGCCAGGATGTGGAAGAAGGGAAATGCCCTTGCACTTTTGGTGGAATGCAACCTGGTGCAGGCACTCTGGAGAGCAGCATGAAGGTTCCTCAAAAAGTTAAAAATAGAAATACCCTATGACCCAGCAATTGCATTACTAGGTATTTATTCAAATGATAAAAACCAGTATTGATTTGGAAGGGCACATGAACTCCAATGTTTATAGCAGCATTATTAACAATAGCTAAATTATGCAAGAAGCCCAAATGTCCATTAACTGATGAATGGAGAAGTTGTGAAATATATATATGTATATAGACACACACATTTATATACAATGAAATATTACCCAGCCATCAAAAAGAAAACCTTGCCATTTGCAATGATGTGCCTGGAGCTGGAGTATATTATGCTAAGTGAAATAAGTCAGAGAAAAGACAAATACCATATGATTTCATTCATATATGGAATTTAAGAAACAAAACAGGTGGACATAAGGAAATGTGGGGGGAAGATAAGGAGCCAAACCGTAAGAGGCTTTTAACTGTATAGAACAAACTGAGGGTTGCCTGGGGGAAGGTGGGGAAGTGAGCTAAATGGGGGATGGGCATTAAGGAGGGTACCTATTGTGATGAGCACGGGGTGTTATATGTAAGTAATGAATCACTAAATTCTGCTCTTGAAACCAATATTACACTGTATGTTAAGTAAAGTAACTAGAATTTAAATAAAAATTTGAAACAAAAGTAAATAAATAATAAAAATTTTAAAATACTTTAAACACACACACAGAAAGCTGATGTTTTATAAAATTACAATGAATTACCAAGCTTAAACTAAACTTTAAATATTTATAGGGGGTGGAGTGCCTGGGTAGCTCAGTGGGTTAAAGCCTCTGCCTTAGGCTCAGGTCATGATCCCAGGGTCCTGGGATTGAGCCCCATGGAGGGCTACCTGCTCAGCGGCAAGCCTGTTCCTCCCTCCCCCAATTCCCCTGCTGTGTTCTCTCTCTTGCTGTGTCTCTCTCTGTCAAATAAATAAATAAAGTCTTTAAAAAAATTAAATTAGGGATGCCTGTATGGCTCAGTCGGTTAAGCATATGTCTTCTATTCAGACCATGATCCCAGGGTTCTGGGACTGAATCCTGCATCAGGCTCCTTGCTTAGTGAGGAGTCTGCTTCTCCCTCTACCTGACATTCCCCTGCTTGTGCATGCTCTTTATCTCTCTGACAAATAAATAAATAAGATATTTTAAAAATAATTAAAAATAAAAATAAAATAGAGATAAAATTAAATGTAGAGATAACTTTTTTACAAATCAGCATCATGCTTGAATTATTGTGGGTACTAATATACAATGACTAATTTCAGTGGATTCACTGCATTACATATGCTCGTTTATTTATCATCTGTTGAAAGAATGTAGAGAAAATGAAAAGAGGTCCAAAAGATAATCAGTGGCAATAACAAACAGATTTAATTTTTTATTTTAAATTGAGGTATAATTGACATACAATGTTATATTAGTTTCAGGTGTACAACATTGATTCAACAATTGTATACATTACTCTGTGCTCACCATAATAAACATAGTCACAATTTGTCATCATAAAAGGTTATTACAATCTTATTGACTGTATTCCCTATACTATACTTTTCATCTCTGTGACTCATTTATTTTTATTTATTTATTTTTTTTATAATTGGAAGTTTATACCTCTAATCTCCTTTATTTCACCCATATCCCACCCCCCTCCTCCGGTAACTACCAGTTTGTTCTCTGTAAGTTAGAATTCATTCATTCGTTTGTTTGTTTGTTTTGTCTTGATTCTATGTAAAAGTGAAATCATTTGGTATTTGTCTTTCTCTACCTGACATCTCACTTAGTATAATACTCTCCAGGTATATCCATGTTGTTGCAAATGCAAAAATATCTCATCCTTTTTTTTTTTTTATCAGTGAGTGATATTCTGATTGTGTATGTTATATACATACACACACACCACATCTTCTTCATTTATTCATTTATTGATGGACACTTAGGTGGCTACTGTAAATAATGTTGCAATAGATAAAACTACATTTTTTTTGAATTAGTGTTTTTGTTTTCTTTGGGTATTTCATTAATTTCATTAATGGAATTACTATTCTTTCTATTTTAATTTCCTGAAGAACCAGCAAACTATTTTCCACAGTTGCTGCACTCATTTACATTCCCACCAGCAGTTCATGAGGGTTCCTTTTTCTCCACATCTTTTGCAACACCTGTTATAGAGAAAACAAATTCTCAAGAGAGAGGAAAGAAATTTAGGCAGTAACCTGTAGAAAGAAAAAGCCCACCGGAGTATAGACTAAGATTTTCAGAGGGGTTTCACTTCTAAGTTTTTTTTTAATTATTATTATTACAAATGCCTTCTTATTTATGGAATTACCACCCACACACACATGTATACACAATATTAATGAATGATGTGGGCTGCCATCTGTTTTTTTTTAATTTCTTCATTAACCAGCTAAATATTATCATGGCTAGAGTTTTCTATTCTGAGTATGCATATAAATTAAAATTGTAGAAGATGAAGCAAAGTTAGATAAAAAAAACTATCATGTTATTTATCATATTGCATAGATGTCTATCTGTTTGTGTGTGAATATGTAGATTTGCTATTTATGCACCAAGGAAAAATATTTTTGGCAACTAACCATGACTACTGCCTTCACTTGGACTCATGGTCAATCAAGCAGCTGAATAAAAATTTCCACTTGAAATTCTCACAGGCTCCTCATGTTTCACATTTTCAGAACTAGACTTTTTATACTCCCTCCCCAAGCCTATTTCCTGCATAACTGCCCTGTTTCACTTAATACCGACTCTACCACTTTTCTTGCCTGGGACAAGACTTTGAAGTCGTTCTTGTATTTTCTCTTCCTCATTGGCCATTGAAGTATCAGTGAATCTTACTAGGTCTACCTTAAAATAAATCCAAAATCTGCATTCTTGCCCTAATTTCCACCCTTATTTCCTTAGTATGAGCACCATTGTGGTTTGCTTTTTTTGTAACAATGTCTCCTAATGGGTGTCCTTGCTTGACATTTGCTCTTCTGTAGTCTATCATATACCTGATCACCCAGTAATATTTTTTTTTAATGAATTTTTTTTATTTTTTATAAACATATATAGTATTTTTATCCCCAGGGGTACATGTCTGTGAATCGCCAGGTTTACACACTTCACAGCACTAACCATAGCACATACCCTCCCCAATGTCCATTACCCCACCCCCCAGTACCCCTCAGTTTGTTTTGTGAGATTAAGAGTCACTTATGGTTTGTCTCCCTCCCAATCCCATCTTGTTTCTTTTCTTCTTTCCCTACTCCCCAACCCCCCATGTTGCATCTCCACTTCCTCATATCAGGGAGATCATATGATAGTTGTCTTTCTCTGATTGACTTATTTCATTAAGCATGATACACTCTAGTTCCATCCATGTCATTGCAAATGGCAAGATTTCATTTCTTTTGATGGCTGCATAGTATTCCATTGTGTATATATACCACCTCTTCTTTATCCATTCATCTGTTGATGATGTTAGCTGCTATAAACATTCGGGTGCACGTGCCCCTTCGGATCACTACGTTTTTATCTTTAGGGTAAATACCCAGTAGTGCAATTGCTGGGTCATAGGGTAGTTCTATTTTCAACTTTTTGAGGAACCTCCATGCTGTTTTCCAGAGCGGTTGCACCAGCTTGCATTCCCACCAACAGTGTAGGAGGGTTCCCCTTTCTCCGCATCCTCGCCAGCATCGGTCATTTCCTGACTTGTTAGTTTTAGCCATTCTGACTGGTGTGAGGTGATATCTCATTGTGGTTTTAATTTGTATTTCCCTGATGCCGAGTGATGTGGAGCGCTTTTTCATGTGTCTGTTCGCCATCTGGATGTCATCTTTGCAGAAATGTCTGTTCATGTCCTCTGCCCAGTAATATTTTTAAAGTCAATGTCAAAGATGTTTCTCCTCCACGTCATCCAGTGTCATCTGGACCCACTGAGAGCAAAAGCCCTAGTTCTCCAATGGTTCACAGTACCCAGGCTACTATATCTCTAACCTTATATCAATTATTGCTCTCTTAATACTTTTCTAATTCAGTCACACTGTTCTACTAGCTGTTTTTTCAAAATCACACGAGGCAGTCTCTTTCCTCAGAGCCTCTGCATGTGCTTTTATATTGCCTACAGTTTTTCCCCATGGGGTTAATGGCTTGCCTCACTCTGTGCTGAAATCCCAGTCTGTACCTAGGCCTTTCTCAAATCACTGATGGAGCCACCATATTCTCCTGCCATTCTTGGTTACCCACACCCTGATTTCCTTCTCTTTTTGTCATTTATTACCATCTGCAATATTATATAGTTTTATTCTTTCTTCCTCTAAAGCATAAGAAATGTTGTGGTCCTATTAGGTGCTCTAGTTTCATGGACTGGAATTGTGTTTGATGCATAACAAACAGTGAAAATGTACTTGTGAGAATAAATATTTAATTGTCCCTAAATCTTTTTATCATTCGTTGCAGAAAAAATGCTTACTATGTATTTCATTTGTTTTGGAAGCTGAATATAGTATATTTTATTTTTTTTATTTTTTTTAAATATTTTATTTATTTATTTGAGAGAGAGGCAGTGAGAGAGCATGAGCGAGGAGAAGGTCAGAGGGAGAAGCAGACTCCCCGTGGAGCTGGGAGCCTGATGCGGGACTCGATCCCGGGTCTCCGGGATCATGACCTGAGCTGAAGGCAGTCGTCCAACCAACTGAGCCACCCAGGCGTCCCAGAATATAGTATATTTTAGACAAAACTTGGCTCATGACTCTGGATGAAATACCTACTTTAATTGAATACATAATCTAGAGAGGGGGAAATCATAAAATAATTTTTATTGGTACACAAACCTTAGAAGGCACAAGGAAGGTATTTCCAAGCTATCCACAGAGAATTCAAACAAATTGAAATAATAGCTTCTGCCCATCAGAAGGGAACAGACGCTCTGGATGAAAAATAGTTTAAATGCTCCCGTAACAATATTCTGGACTCCTGGAAACAATTATGAATCAATTTTGCATTTGTGGTGCTAAACATATTATCTAATATGTAGTAATTGGAATTATCTAATATGTAGTAATTGGAATTTATACCAAGAAGAGAGTTAGTTAACAATATAAAGGAAAAATCTTTTTGTTTGGAATAAAATTTAAAGTACTATTAAAAAACTACCATAAATCTATTTTTAATATTGAAATACTTCAAAATTATAAAAATATAGCAAAGATATCTTAAAATTTAAATACTAAATATGAGAAAGGATATAGCTATATTTCTAGAAAATGAATAACATTTGCAGTGAAGGCTTTTCTCATTGGATGTAGGCTTGAGTAATAGGATGAGAAATAGAGTGATAGAAACAACAGATGCATGGAGCATGGATGCAAGAAAAGTGTTTCGAAAATTGAAATTCACTAAAATATTTAAAAAGAAGTATAGAAAATTTGGGTATTAATATATTTTGTAGTCTTCAATCTGATTCCTAGAATGTAAAAAAGTAGAAATACAGCACTTTAAATGCTAGATGATTATTTAAAAACAGTCAACCAGGAAATGTGACTAAATTAGAATAAAATAGAATTCATAGGAACTATAAAAAATAAGGGAGAATAAAAAGATATTTAAAATAATTATAACAGAAAAGTACTACAAAATATGTTACTATTCTTAGGGGTATAAAGGAATACCAGAGATTAGCCTTTGCATGCTTGAGTACTTGGATAAGCTCATACAAACAAACATTTATAAATATACACATACACATAACACACACATATAAATATCTCTTGAACTTTGGGCACATATATCTTATTGTCAGTTGTAAATCTCTAAATGGATGTAGGTCTTGCAAAGTGTTAAAACTACTACTTGCCATTTCCCAATCCCTAGACTTGTTTTGTCTCACTGTGCCTCTCTCAAGGGATGATAGGACCACCCTGAGAGCACCAACTACCCAGTGATTGAACCAGAACCTGAGAACTCATCTTAGACTTCTCCTGATGTGGCTCTAAATACCCAACATGTAAACTCTATGAGTCTGGAGACTGAAGAGTGGAAGAAGGAGTGGTCCCATTGAGCATCACTCTTAGTTACCCACCTGGGGAATCTGTGCTCTCCATTCTTGCAATTTTCTGCTTGATAGATCGAGAGGTTCAGTTCATAAAACCAGAAAACTTCCATCAGGGAACAGAGTAAGAGTTCCATTAAACATTAAACTTTATCTACCACCCAATTTCTTCAGACTCTTTGTCCCAGTAGACTAGCAAGCAAGGAATGGTGTCATCTTCCTGGCAGGGGTAATTGATCCTGATTAATCAATCTGGGTTAATTACAGGAGAGTAGAGTTACTCTTACACAACTGTCAATGGGAAGAATATGTTTTCACTGAGGTAAGCCAAAGGAGTGTCTCTTTTGATACACCTTTACTTAGTTTTTATGGTGAATGTCAAAGTGCAGGAGCCAGAAAAGGGCATGTTGAACAAAGGCTCAGAACCCTCACAGAGAAAAGACCAGGTGCCTTTAACAAATAAATCTATGAGACCATGAGCAGTGGTTGCTAAGGGTAAGGGGAACCTAAGATGATGAATATCAGTTGTAATATCAAGACAAAGGACTGACAGTGTTGAAAGAAAAAATTCCTGGAGGGAATGCATATACTAATTGAAAGCGGTGGATCTTAGTGGTGCAAGGGGTAGACTCTATCCCAAAACTCCCTTCAGAGCGGAAGCACTTAGATCCCTAACTGCAAGCAGAGTTGGCTTATGACATCTTACAGCTGGGTCCTTCTGTAGAAATTTCTCACTGAGTGCAACCTATATACATTAAGTGGTTGACATCATGGCATGAGTATCCACCCTCATTGTAATTAAAAAACAGTGCCAGAGCTCCCTTGAGAGTATCTGAGACTTCTTCACCTTCTCTCTTCTGTCCAGGGCTCCTTTGTTACCAGGGTACTGTATTCTTTAAAAAACAAATAAACAAACAAACAAGAAAACCTTTCTGTATACAAATATCAAAGTCTCAGAATATGTTTTATGTGAACACATATGGAGGACATACATGGAAATAATGTCCTACATCGACTTAACACTTCACTGGATTACCCATATAAGAAGAAAACTCATAATTAAGATTATCTATCCTTCTAACTTTTGGATTAAAGCTTGTAGTAGTCAAGATATAGTTCAAGGTACTATAACAAAAAATCTATGAAAGATAGTGAACATACAAATATACAATTTTATTGTTCTGTCTCCCAACCCAGAGATTGGCTAGGAGGGTTATATAGAACAGTGTATTTGATGAAAATATCCAGTGACCAAGACTCTTCTTTCCTTGTGTCCTGCTTCATTAATCTATGGTTTCCAACTTGTGGTCTAGGATAGATATTCTAGCTACTGCCATCATGAAGTGTTTTAAGACAGCAGGAGGTGTAGTAAAAGGAAAAGAGAAGGCGTGATCTTTCTCTTTAAGGGCATGATTCTTAAGTTGCACACAGTATTTCCACCAAGTCCCATTGGCAGATACCTGGTCAAATGGCCTCATTAAAATGCAAAGAAATCTGGAACATGTAGGCTTTAGCTTCATTTTAGCTGGCCCTAGGTAAATTTCTTATTATTACAGAAAAAATAATAAACCAAAATAGTGGAACAACTAGCAATCTTGTCATGGATTTCATATTTGTAACTATTGTTTGATTTCCCTAATCCAGGTATCTTCATGTTTATGGCATTTGTCCTGATTATTTGCAATTTAGGATTTGTAAGATGCCACACTTTCAGCTGTTCTGGAGAGTGACTGTTCATATAAATAATTCCCCTATCCCCTTATTCATTTAAAGTTTATTTCAAATGTTTTGTTTAGCTTATGAATTACATTGGATGCTATCAACATACTATCCAAAATTATAAAAGCTTATTCACATTTTTTACCTAATACAATAACAAATAAAAATAAAATTAATTTCACTCATGTAGACTTATATTCACTGTAGCTGTGTTTTAGAGTTTTAGAGTTGTAATGAAGGTAGATAAATAAAAATAACAAGCTTATCAGTGACTTTCTTCTTATAAGGATGCTAAATAAATGAATGATGGAATCTCTTTCAAACTTCTATTTCAGTTTTCAAGGTAGAAAAAAATAACTGACTTTTAATCATTAGCATTCATATTTAGTTAATTGGGACATACTCATTTTGAATTTTTTTTCAAAGAAGAATGAGACAAATTCCTTGATTTCTCCAAAATAATTTAAAATATGATAGAGTTATAATTTTAAGAATCTCAGCGTGTTTAATGAGAGAAGACCTTTAAATATAGAAGATCTCTGAAATAGATTTCTGGTTACATCAATCAGATTAATGAGTAGTGACACACAATTTTGTTTTTGTGTTTTAGAGAGAGAGAGACAGAAAGGGAGCACAAGTGGGGAAAGGGGAAGAAGAAGTGGGAAAGAATCCCAAGACATTCTGCTGAGTGAGAAACGTGACAGGGGGTTTCATCTCATGACCTTGGGATCATGACCTGAGTTAAAGTCAAGAGTCTGACACTTAACCAACTAATCTACCCAGATGCCCCAATATGATACTATTTTTTTATATAAAGTTGGAGTTTGTGAGAGATTAATGTCATTATTATCAAAAAAGAGATATCCAAATCTGCTTTCTCTTCAAAGCTGCTATTTCTGGTTTTTTAGGGGGTTTGAATCACTTCAAGTTATAAATTAATTTGTGCTTTAATAGAATTTCATATTAGCAATAGTTAGTTCTGGACTACAGCAAAATTGGAATTAGGACTTTCCCAGAAAATTAATTCATACTTAGAACTATGGTGCATGTTTTATTGTATTTTTTGACCACATGTCTTTTTTTCTTCCTCAAAACCATCTTGATTCTAAATATCAGACTTCAAGTTAAAAAATGGTCATAAATATGTGAATGTATGATAAGACACCTTTAAGACCAAAAAGAAATCTAAAAGAAAATTGTAACTATGTGAGTTGATTTTTTTTCAGAGATTTTATTTATTTATTTGAGAGAGAGCACACAAGTGTGGCAAAAGGCAAAAGGAGAGGGATAAGCAGACTCCCCACTGACCAATGTGGGGCTTGATCTCAGGACCCTGAAATCATGAGCTCAGTGGAAGTCAAACACTTAACTGACTGAGCCACTGAGACACCCAGAGGTGATGGGTTTTAACTAAGCTTATTATGGTAATAATTTTGCAACATGTATCAAATATCAAATATGACATATGCAACATATATCAAATAATCATGCTGTACACCTAAAATTAATACAGTGTTTTATGTCCATTATATCTCAATAAATCTGGAAAAAAAATAAGCACCCAAAATATCACTTGCATGTCAGTTTAAAGGGCATAACAATATCTGAGGTTTTAAAAAAACATATTCAAGTTATACTTTTAATTAAAAAAAGACAATCTCACACAGATTGAATTTAGCCTACTTCTGTTTCCCAAGTAACTTGTATACATGTTTGCAGGTAGAAAACTAACTAACATATGCCTTAGACTGAAAGAGTATATCAAAATACAATGAGAGAAACTGAGGTTTGCCGGGTGGTGGGAGGTAGGAATAGGGTGACTGGGTTATGGACATTGGGGAGGGTAAGTGCTATGGTGAGGGCTGTGAATTGTATAAGACTAATGAATCACAGAACTGTACCCCTGAAGCACATAATACATTATATGTAAAAAAAAAAAAAAAGATAGGTAGTGGGTATTAAGGAGGGCATGTATTGCATGGAGCACTGGGTGTGGTGCAAAAACAATGAATATTGTTACACTGAAAAGAAATTTTTAAAAATAAGAAAATAAAATAAAATAAAATGTATTAGGTATAAAAAATACAATGAGACTAAGTCAGAGAAGAAATGAAGACCATCAAGAGTTGGAGTTTGGGGCGACTGGGTGGCCTCTGCCTTCGGCTCAGTTCATGATCCCAGGGTCTTTGGTCGAGCCCTGCATCGGGCTCTCTGCTCAGCAGGGAGCCTGCTTCCCTCTCTCTCTCTGCCTGCCTCTCTGCCTACGTGTGATCTCTGTCTGTCAAATAAATAAATTAAATCTTTAAAAAAAAAAGAATTGTAGTTTAACAATAAGATAAAAAAATCATAACAAATATGAAAGTAGAATTTTCTGTGTGCCAGCATAGTTATGAATTTTTCATGTTTCAACCCATAGAGTTCTAACAATAACCTCATAAAATAGATACTATATTTTTCACAGTTTACTGATGAATAAATAGAGATCTAGAGGTTTTATTAATTTGCTTTAAGTCATATGATAAATAACTCATGGCAGAGTTGAGCTTCCAGCCAATATAGACTATATCCAAAGCCTATGGAATTGTACTCCATGCTAGATGGGAAAATCTCTGTGTAATAAAAAAATGTGTTCTACTCAGTTTTATTTTTTTAATTTTTTAAAGATTTCATTTATTTATTGGAGAGAGAGAGCACGCACTAATATGAGGGGGGCAGAAGCAGAGGGAGAAACAGACTCCCTGCTGAGCAAGGAACCTGGCATGGGGCTCAATCCCAGGACCCCGGGATCATGACCTGAGCCAAAGGCAGCCTCTTAACTGACTGAGCAACCCAGGTGCCCCATCAGTTTTAGATTCAGTAAACACAACAGAAAAAAAATGGTAGACCTGGAATGATATAATTACTCTAGTGTGGTGTGGATATGAATTGTTTTATAGGGCCACAGATACTAAAAAACAGCTGCAAAAGAAGTGAAAACACATATTTAGGGTCTTAATTACACATCTGAGGAAGCTACATGGAAAAAGTTTGTAAAATTAAGTGACCGTACAGTCATACTGTAGGGGTGGAAAATTTTCTTCCCTTCTAAATTCTTTGGCCTAATAATTTGATATAAGACAGAGTAATAGGAGCAAAAAAAAATCATATGTACAGGAGACAGAGAGACATGAAACTCAAAGCACTGGGACGGTTGAAGTTGATATGCCATCCTGAGCTAAGAAGAAGGGGGTTCAGGTCTGAGTCGTCAAAGGGGAAGAATGCAGTTCACATGAAGATGAGAAGAGCAAATGTTTGTAAACAAATGTTTGCCTTGCCATGCAGATCAGTCGTGGTCATAAAGTTATCTTTGGTATCATCTCTCTCCAGGTACTGACCCTCTAAATTCTTTCAAGCAGTTAAAGGGAAAGTAAACAGCTCTTCCTGAGTTGTTGGGTCTTGATTATCTTCAGCTTAAAATACTGCACATGCTAAACTGCAGTATTTTGGAGCTTTGCGTTCTCCCCTTCAGGATGTAAAGTCTTCTACCTAGAGCTAGGTTTTTACTCAAATAGCAGCTAAAAAGAAAAGGATAAGGAAAACTTTAAAAACTATAATTTGAGGTATTTCTTTTGCATCCCTAAAGAAACATTGGAAATGAGAGAACCAGAGCAGCAAGCCTCACTATTTATCAGATATTTATTTCTCCCGGGTGTTCTCATCACCCTAGTAATTGGCCTTAAGCTGCTTGAGGATGGGAAGTAAGTTTTTTTTTTTTTTCAAAAAGTTAGAACAAGCCATAACAGTAAGATAGCTACAACCTATCTTAATGTAGGCTATATACAAACTACTGTGAAATGCACTGTCGGAAATGGGATGGAAAATCCTCATTAACACTCTAGATTCTAGAATCTAGAACAGCAGCTTACAGACCTTCTTGTGTCAAGGCCCGTTTACATCCTTCAATATTATTAAGGACCCCAGACATCTTTTTTCATGTAATGTTTGTCAAATTGACAATATTAGGAAATACATTTGGAAATATGTAAGCCTACGTAGTCTTTTCTCATTAATAATTCACCTTAAGTAACTATAATAAACATATTAACAAATTATTTTAAAAATGTATTTCTTAAAGTAAAACATATTGAGTAAGAAAAAGTGGTTTTATTGTGCATTTTTGTCCATATCTTTCATGCCTGACTATATAAGAAAGCTGAATTCTCATTTATGTGTCTATAGTCCATCTTTTGTCATATCACATATCCTATAGCTCCTGGAAGACTTCACCACACTCTCTGGGGAGATTAAAAGTGAAAAAGGCAGATACCAAATTAGTATTATCATGAAAATTATTTTCACCTCCAGGACTCCTGAATTGTAGCAGGGCCCACACTGAGAATTGCTGGCCAGGAAGAATCCTCTGGGAGGGAGTGGATGTTTAAATATTGCTTCTGATAGAATGAATGTGTACCTGGTTTGCAACTTGTCATAAATTTGTCCTAAAAATGTATTGTGTCATTTGGGAAATAATAAATTAGACAAATCCTTGTGTTCAGACTGATATATTCATCAAAACTATGCAGACTGAGAACTCTTGAGAGAATTGACTATCCTCTGATGTAATGACCTGAATCTTAAAATAAAAAACTTCAAAACAAATATGCAGGAGGAATGTTACTCAGGCAAAAGGTCTTCTGAACTCCTAATAGTAAAACTAGTCAGAATTTTAGTGTACAGGATATAACCCTCAAAGCCCTCAAAGGTCTTATTTCAATATAAATAACATTGTATTGGCTATCTATTATATGTATGTTACAGTATGTATTACACATTAAAGTTTGAGATCTATAATGCCAATAAGTAAGTATACAGAATTCCAACAGAGAAACCTTTATACAATATATAATAAAATATATATAACAAAATATGTATATATTATATATAAACATATAAAGTTTTAGGTGAGCTTAAATAAAGGTAACTTAAAGTTATGACAAAAATTTTAAGATTTGAGACTAAAAGAAAGATCAATTTTCTACTATAGAATCCTCATGAAATAGTCATTTTAAAATAATGACTTTTTGTTGTGCCATTTTCCTTTCCCAATGTAATCCCGGGACTAATATAAAATATCAAAATCTTAATGCCTTATATATCCTGGGAAAGGTACTTTACTACTTCAACCTTTTCAATATTCCATATTTTGATTGCCCTGCCCTTCCAATCCATTTACAGTTTATAGCCTTGGTGAACTGCGGGGAAGGCATTGCCAAGGGGGGGGGGGGCAAAAATCACAAAATGTTCCAAATTCAAGTCATCAGTTGTAAGTATTAAAATTGCTTATTTTATCCACCAGTGTTAATGACTATTAATGATTTTGGTGGTCATACTTTGGGACAGATTTTGAACTAAACAAAGATAATTCTATTATGATTGAGTGGTGAGATGCATGTGTGTGTATGTGTAAAGAAATTACAGATAAAAAAAAGAAATGGCACTTTATGGAATAGAGTCCATTTTCTATTTGGTTGTCAGGCTTGTGCAATATTCTCAAAGCAAGAACTTATATTTAAATGTACAGAGAGGCAATTGCTATGTTGAAATTCTAACTCTAATCCCATCTAGTCATGGGCAAGAGGGATGTAGAAGGTCTGCAAGGATTCTATATAGCAGCTGTTGTTGGCTAAGCAAGAAAGAGAAAATGAATATAAATGGCACATACCACTCTTTAAAACACAAGGCAATTTCATGGAATATAACATTGATGTTGATTGTCAAGAAAAGACTATTATAATTAGATTAGAAAATAAGAAAAAGAGGGACTTGATTTGAACAGCTTTACAGTAGGCTGAAAAGAAGAAAAGATGGGAAATTTGAGTGGTAGGAAAAGTTATCTATGAGAAAAGAACAGTCCTATCAGACAAAGGCAGCACACAGGTTGTGCATCAATGTGTCCACTTGGATTCTACTTCCTGACTTCCCTTCTCCCTTTCTTTGCATTTCAGATGCATATATCTGTGTTCTTTAAAACTCAGTCAAGGAGAACATAGGTATACCTAGCTAAGAAGCAGTTTTCATGGCTTGGTAAGCAAATGTCTTTCTTCATATTATTGTAACTCAGGGAATGGCATTAGATAAGACATTTCTTTCCATGTTTTGTTTAACTCAAGAGATTTTACGAGATAGATGAAGTAAAATGGGTATATGTGAGGGCTTAGATATTGAATAATTACTGCACCTATGGAAACTTCAATGAGCATGCATGGGGAGATAGTACTTTCTAATAAACATATGCATTCAAAGAGTTTTTTTTATTCCCACAGAAACAGTGTCATATTTTCTAAAACAAAACCAAAATGAACACAACACACAACAAAACAAACAGAACAAACAAAAACATGGAAAAAAACACTATTTTTGAACTTTTTATGGGAAAAAGAAAACTCACACTTCAGTTTCTTTGAAACTCCACAAAATTTTTCTAACACCAGTAACAGAAATTGCATATCTTTGCATTCATTTGCAAAAACATAAATGGGAAGAGGGCTGTTTATTAACATATGAAATCATTTGCTGAGATTTCATATCAGGGTTTTGCCCAAGATTGCGGAAAAAAAAAAAAGGTGTTATGCCATCTATTGTCAGTAGAGGCTATATCCATTGGTTTATTATAGATTCAGTCAAAAAATTCATAGCTTCTTGATAATGAGTTATATTATATTATCAAATGAGAAACTGAAGGTGTACTTTTATTTTCTATGAAAAATATTTTAGTTCTAGTTATTTTAAAATTGTAAAGGTAAAGACAGTATTGAGGAAGAAGAACTTTCCCCTACCCTTCAAAGTTTCTTCTGGTTGGTGTAAGAGTTAAATTGCTATGACACAGTATTAACAAAAGAAAATCAAATTTAATTTTGTACTTAGGAGAATCACACCTCTATGAGAGGTTCAAAGACAAAAAAATAAAATCAGATATCTATGTCATCCTAGGCTAAGGAATGGGATAGAAGTTTGGGGCTTCAAAGGGGAGAAGAGCAATTCACGGAGCAATAAGAAGAGTTGATAGTTGGTAGTTAGATGCTTCTTTGCCACGGGTCACTCAGATTAAATTTATCTCTGATAAATTTAGAATAATTCTGATAAAAAAGAATAATTCTTATTCTGGGAAAGGCCCCCAATTTACAGTTTTCTAGGTAGTTAAGGGAGGGGCAAAATTTCTCTTGAGCTGCAGGGTCTTAATTGCCTTTAATTCAAAATAGGCCATGTGTCAAAGTGGCACGTTTTGGGGAAACTTGTTATGAACCCTTTCTGGAACTTAGTAGAATAAAAGTCAGGACCCCAGAGTACAAAGCAGAGTAGATTAAAGTGAAATTGACAGGTGACAGGGACTAAAACTTGGAGGTCAATGTAGGAACAGAAATACTTGGTGTGAAAATTTATTTTCTTCTCTTAAGTAGTAAACTCTCCTTTTTCCAAACTCATTTTATTCATACTTTTCTAGGTGAAGGGTGTTAAAAAGAAGACACAATCTTCTAGATTCTGGAAGAAGAGCAGGGAACAGTAGACTAGCTTCAGAACCCTTTGAGTGTTGTTACTTAAATATTCCTTGACCTTGAGTGACAGCAGCACAATTTCACAGTAGACTTCATTTTCCATTGAATCTAGTTGATGAAAAAACATTCTTCCCCCTGCTCCCACTGACAGCCCCATTTTATATTCCAGTGAAAAGTCTCCTTAAACTTGCAGGAAACCAAAAGTACCTTAGCTGTCAGAAAGAGAGCAATCTGCGAAGTGATGATAGCTTCAACAATTTTGAGACTCTAAGTAGAATTTGTCCACTAGCCATGCATAGAATGATGGAAAAGGGAACAAGATATGCTTCCTCTAACTGGCCCAGGGTCAAGTTTTCTCTGGTGTATTCTAGCACTCATGTCTTCTCAACTGAAAACAATTAAGTGGATACGTGGGCCAAAGAAGTATCATCAACAGCAACAGGTTCATTGTCCCCAAAGTAGGAATTTGAATTATGCCAATCATTAATGTGTCTTTGACAGCTATGAATGCCACATGGTATTGTATTCCACAAAGGAGTCAATAGGAATCATTAGTTTTAAAATGGATGTAAAAATGATGACTATATCAGAGGATTGTTAGAATACAGGCCAATACTATTTCAACTTAGCGATGTTCATGCAACCGAAAGGGAGTAGAATTTACCACCCCCAAATGTCTCTTTGGCATAAGGATTATTTTTGGCTTAGTATTTTTAAGAAACAGCAGAAGGAAGAAAAGTTCTTAAAACTCATAGGAATTACCCTTTTGTAAGAGATACCCATATTTATAAAGGACACTTCCATTTGTAAGAGTGTCTCCTTCTCTGTACAAGGAAGAAAGGAAGGAGGGAAACTCTAAATCTCTAGAAATGGTTATCCATGGAGAAGTCAATGATTTAAATCTGTGTAATCACCTTACCCTCCTTTACTGTGTCTTTTCTGGTAAACTAACATAACTAGTCTCCATCTCTAACATCTTTTGTCTTTGCCATCTATCCCCAATGTAGATGATATGTAAAGTGGTGACTTAGGGGGTACTTGGGTGGTGCAGTCGGTTTAGCTTCAGACTCTTGGTTTTGGGTCAGGTCATGATCTCAGGGTTGTGAGATTGAGCCCCACATCAGGCTCTATGCTAAGAGCAGAGTCTGCTGAAGTTTCTCTCTTCATCTCCCTCTGGACCTTCCCGCTTTTCTCTCCCTCTCTTTCAAATAAATGAATAAATCTTTAAAAAATATAAATAAAAAATGAAGTGGTGACTTAGGTCATTTTGAGGAATCACAGTTTCCTGGGCATTTCTCATTTATACAGGAGGTATACATGTTATTAAACTTCTGTTTCTTTTTCTCCTAATTATCTGTGTTTTACTGTGGGGGTCTCAGCCAAGACCCTAGATAGGTAGAGACAAAACTATTTTTCCTTTTCCACACTGATTTCACAATTTAGAACTCCAGATCCAGTGATTACAGTCATTTATCATTTTATAAATCTGAATTCAAAATTTTGATAATAATATTTCGGAAAGGTAAAATCAATTCACTCACCGAAGTCTACAAACATATAAAAACAGCAGACTTTCACTTCTGTAAGTGTAGAAAACTGGTCAGCATACTATTTCCCTATTATTGATCTTCAATATTCATTTGTTGAATAAACTAAGAAGAAGGAAAAAAGAAAGAAAGTACTCACAATTCTGTAATGCCATGGATTTGTCTTTTCAAAGTTGTCAGAGATGCATCTTTGTTTCAATTTCATCTATTTTGTCATGCTCTGTTTTTAGTGAATCTGGCTATTTGATGCATTCGATTCAGCCTCAGTCTTCATACAGCCCTTAGTGGAAGAAATTTATGATCAGGAACCCTTATTGCTGAATGGTTTGTAATGTTTTCTTTGCTGGAAATATCTGTTCCCTGTTAGATAAATCAAAGTTTGGGATCGCAGGAACCCGATTGATGTAAGGCTTCTCTGGGACAGTACAGACTTGTTTTAGACTGATATACTATATGTTGGCTAACTGAACATAATAAAAAAAATTAATTAATTAAAAAATAGGCTGCTCTTATTTAAAAAGTTAGAGGATAGTGCTTCTACCATGTTATAAATATCAATAAGGACGATGTTTTGTAATCTGAGACACCAAAACTTGAATTTTATAGACTTTTATGTATTTTAAATATTAATAAAATGTTTACATCATATTGTTTCTCAATGAATTACCACTTTTGGCATTTCAGGCTGTGATACCCAGGTAACAAGAAGGAAACAGAAGTTTAGTGTTTCACTGAATTAACTAGATGACTTTTGTTTGTTCATGTTTAAAACATGGGTGAAGAGGTGCTGAACCACAATGTATGTCCTATTATGGAATGTTTTAATATTCTCTAAATTTATGTTGCTTTTCTTAAAATTCTTTTAAATTCATACATCTGCGTAGAATAAATAAATGTAAAAGACGCTCATAATAATCATGGTAATAGATATCATTAAAGAGATACAATTTATAATATATTCTTAGCAGGGACACCTGGGTGGCTCAGTTGGTTAAGCGGCTGCCTTCGGCTCAGGTTATGATCCCAGCGTCCTGGGATCGAGTCCTGCATCGGGCTCCTTGCTCGGCTGGGAGCCTGCTTCTCCCTCTGCCTCTGCCTGCCACTCTGTCTGCCTGTGCTCGCTCTCTCGTGCGCTCTCTCTCTCTCTGACAAATAAATAAATTAAATCTTTAAAAAATATATATATATTCTGTGAATCGCCAGGTTTACACACTTCACAGCACTAACCATAGCACATACCCTCCCCAACCCAATGTCCATTACCCCACCCCCCTTTCCCGACCCCCTCCCCCCCGCAACCCTCAGTTTGTTTTGTGAGATTAAGAGTCACTTATGTACCCCTGGGGATAAAAATTTGTTTATAAAAAATAAAAATTAAAAAAAAATATATATATATATATATATATATTCTTAGCATTATTTTCAGTTTTATAGCATTAACTCAGACATGCAGAAATACTCTTTTGTTTATTTTTCCTACACACTACTCAACCTTCTCATGATTTCCCTTTTATACTCAGTACCCAGCAAAACAAACACTGTATTTAGTATCCAGGCCCATTTAAAGTTTGTTTGTTTATGTAATCTCTACACCCAATGTGGGCCTCGAACTCATGTCCTTGAGATCAAGAGTCACATGCTCTTCCAACTGAGCTAGCCAGGCACCCCTAGTCATGGCCATTTAAAATAACAATCACCTCTGATTTGTCTTAATAACTCATAAGTTTATTCAGTCTCTCTTTTGGTTAGATACTTGGTCTTTCAGAATTTCCAGGTGATTCTTCTTTCCCAGGTCATATCCTGGCTCATGAGTATTTCCACTGAGCCATGTTTATAGACTTCAGTCAGTATCCTTACAGCATCTCCTGCTGAAGTGTCCAATATGTCTTTCAGTTGACATAGCATTTCCTTTAAATTACACCCTGTTTGCAGTCCCACATGAACTTGTACATAGACCTTCTGCTGACTCACTAAATCAGTACCATGTGCTATCTGATTTCTTTTGCACGTTCTCTTTTGGGACACACAAGAACTTCAGAATCCCCTCAATGCTCTAAAGTAGCCAAACAGAGTGGTACTGAGTGTGATGGAGAGGGGATAAGAATAGGCTGTAGGCGTGCTATGGAGAGTTTAACTGACATCTCAGAGGTTCTCTGTTCTGCTATTTCCTGACCCCTTTGTATCTCCTAGAGTTCTCCATTTTATAAGGCTGACTTTCTCCAGACTTCAAAGAGAGAAAAAAATAAATTCTCCTTGCTATTTGAATTCTAAAGCCTATACAGGTTGAGATATTTTTAATAAAAGCCTTCCTAATCTAAGATCCCAAGCCTCAAAATGGATTAACATCATTTCAGAGAAATTTTCAACCTAAAATTCCATACTTACATTGGTGTTTCCTTATCATCTGTATCAATTATATGCTGCCACAATGTTGTAGAACAGTCATGAAAATCCAGGGGCATAGAGAATGCATGTTTACTTAGCTCAGGAACCTAATGGTTTACATTGGTGGGGAGGTTTTCCTATCTGGGTGTTGTAGTATTTATATTAATATATGGTGATTCTAGCTAAGCTACCTAAAGCCTTGTGAGTTTGGCCTATTTATTTCTCAGACTTCATTTGGAAGTAGGCTGGACTTATCCTGCTGATGTTGATAACACAGGGCAATAGCAGGAACAGAAATACTCAAGTGCTCTTTCATGTCTCTGTTGTGTTCTCTTTGTTAACATTACAAAGTGAAATCTTTCACTGGGCCTGGAGTCCAGAGGTAGAGCAGAAGACCCCACCTAGTGCAGAGGATATGTAAGGTCACATACTACAAAGTGTAGATACAGGGAAAGCCAAAGGGTTAGATGTAGTATTTCATGAACCTGGCAAATATTTTGTTTTTGAGATTAGAAGGATCCCCATCTTGAATTCTTCACCCATTTTATTCATTCAGAACACTCTGCTCAAAGTTTTCCAGCATGTGTCTTTTCCAAATAAAGCGAAACCATTAATTCTAGAGAAAGCATTTCTCTCTCTCTCTCTCTTTAAAATATTTTATTTATTTATTTGACAGAGAGAGACACAGCAAGAGGGATCACAAGCAGGGGAAGTGGGAGAGAGAAGCAGGATTCCTGCTAAGCAGCGAGCCCAACATGAGGCTTGATCCCAGAACCCTAGGATCATGACTTGAGCCCAAGACAGACGTTGAATGACTGAGCCACCCAGGTGCTCCCCCACCTCTTTTTAATTGTAGATTTGTTTTTGGAAGTAAAGTAACTTTTTATACAGGAAAGAGTGTATATTTTATCATTTATCAATAAACTAATACAATGCAGTACATTCCACTGCAGCAGTTTCAAACAGGTCTTAATGTTTCCACTCTTCCTTCTCTATATTCTCCAAATCGCAGCAACAGTTATGTTTTTATTTTTTTAATTAAATTAATTTTATTTAATTTATTTAATTAACTAAATTAATTAAATAATTTAAATTAATTATTATAATCTATATATAAATGTAAATAAATATTAAAATATAATATAAATAATATATTTATATAATAATAATATAATATAATAATAATGTTATTATATAATATATTATATATAATAATAATGTAATAATAATATTAATATAAAATATATAATATATGAATAAATATAAAAATAATTAAATAAATTAAAACTTAATTTATTTAATTAATTTAAAGATTTTATTTCTTTATTTGAGTTAAAAAAAAAGGAGAGAGAGAGATAAATAGAGTACAAGCAGGGAGAGGGGAGAGGGAGAAGCAGACTCCTGCTAAGCTGGGAGCCCAACACAGGGCTCAATCCCAGGACCCATCTTTTTTTTTTTTTTTTTTTGATAGAGAGATCACAAGTAAGCAGAGAAGCAGCCAGAGAGTGAGGAGGGAAACAGGCTCCCTGGCGAGCAAACAACCTGATGTGGGGCTCAATCCCAAGACCCTGAGATCATGACTTGAGCCGAAGGCAGAGGCTTAACCCACTGAGCCACCCAGACACCCCCCCAGGACCCATCTTTACCCATTTATTGCAATCCTGCCCTAATTACAGTATCTTTCAGGACTCAGTCCCTTTCTGACTCTGCAGCTTCATCTGGTACTATTTTCTTCTGCCCCTGAACTCCAGCTTCACCAACTGTCCTACCTCCTCAATTATACCAACTGATTATACCAATCAAACTAATGCTATTGTGACTTTTCTCATTTTTTAAATCCTACTTAATGCAATGTTCCCTCCACAAACATTCATAAGAAAAAGCATTCTCCAACTACCATACAGAAATAGGTCCCTACCATTCTGTAGGTTATTCCTTATTTAAACACTATGAAAACCAGTGTTGGAAAAGATGTGAAGGAAAACAAACACTGGAGCATTGTTGGTGGGAATGCAAACCAGCATAGCCACTGTGAAAAGCAGTGTAGGGTTTCCTCAAAAAGTTAAAAATAGAAATCTCATATGATCTAGTAATTCTACTACTGGGGATTTACCTATAGGGGGAAAACATTAATTAGAAAGGTTATATAAACCTTGTGTTTGTGAAAGTATTATTAACAATAGGAAAGATATGGAAGCAACCCAAGTGTCCACTGATAGATAAATGGATAAAGATGAGGTATATCATGGAATATTACTCAGCCATAAAAAGAACGAGACCTTGCCATTTGCAACAACATGGATAGAGCTAGAGAGTGTTATGCTAAATAAAATAAGTCACACTGAGAAAGACAAATACCCTATAATCTCACTTAAATGTAGAATTTAAGAAGCAAAACAAATGAGCAAACAAACTAAAAAAGAGATAGATAAAAAGAACACTCTTAAATACAGAGAACAAATTGGTGGTTGCCAGAGGGAAATGGGTGGGGTGGATGGGTAAAATAGATAAAGGGGATTAAGAGGTACATACTTCCATTTATAAAATAAGTAAGTTACAGAGATGAAAAGTACAGCACAGAGAATATAGTCAATAAGGTTGCAACAACATTTGGTGGCAAATGGGGACTACACATATCGTGATAAGCACTGAGTAATGTATGGTTATTCTAATTTGAAGGGATTCACTTCAAAAGAATTGCTTCATATACTGTATTCCTAAGTGGTGGCTGAGAACTTGAAGTTGTTCTAGTCTTCTTTAGAGCTCTGAAGTCAAATGTGTACCCTATTATAATTCTCAATACTGTATTTGTGGTAGGTATTGAAATGCAACCTATAGTTACATGGAAAGCAGAATTTGTGAATGATGAATGTGGATATTTAGCAGAGACAATATTCAAGCAAGAGTTGAAGAGAGCCAATTTTGTTCTTGATGCTTATAGTAAAATGAGAGAGGAAAAAGACAAATCAAGGAAAGAAATATTAAACAAAAAAAGAACCAGGCCTTGAGATTTTGGGAAATCTTAAGCCTATCCAGATTGAAAATCTAAATTTAGATTTAGAGAATCTAAATATATAGAATCTAAATATATAGAATATATAGAGTATATATAAATATATAGAATATATAGAATCTAAATATATAGAATATATAGAATAAAAATAATAGAATCTAAAATTAGATTCGCATTTAGGAAAGGTTCTCTGGAGAGAAAGCTAGAGGTTAGGCTAGACAACCTTTTGTTTTTGTCTCAACAGGAATAAAAGGTCATGATTTCCAGGTAAACTGAAGGCTCTGTGAAGAAACTAGATTTGACCCTAGATCTGCTTAGATATCTTCAGAGAAGGCAAGAATAGAGGTTGATTATGTAGGAAAGACCTGTGGTGGAACCTTTTGTTTAGTAGAATAAGTCCCTGTGATTTGAAAACTCAATCATCAGAATTGCCAGCTTGGATGGAAAGGAATAAAGAGATGACAAAAGGAAAAAAAGAAGGCAAATTTCCAAAATTCTATAGGTGAAAAATGGGCTGATAAGTGTCTGCAGCTACAAACATGTGCCGCTCCTTGTGGAAAAGGAAGGGAGACTGTGGGTGGATCTGTAAGCCCAGAGAGCAGAGTGATGAGCCATAGACGCCCTGAAGCCTGGGAATAATTGATAAAATTGAGTTTGTCTGGCAGCAGGAAGAAATTTTTCAGTGATGGACAGTGGTGTGTCACAGAATGTGGAATATTGAGGATATTGGCAAAGGTTTTTGTTGTACTCTAATCTTTATAGGACATGCCTACTGCCATGAGACAGAATGGTAGGCAAAGAGGAGTTGGGGAATTTGATGTCTTAGTGGGAATGAAGAATATGCTTTTGGAGAGTAAAGGAGGTAAGGGAATTTAAAAGAGAGAGGGAGAAAAGATGAAAGCCAGAGACTGATTTATGAATTAAGGGAATCATCTACTATAGCACTAGGAAATACCTCTGCTTGGGTCAACAGCAATCCATTTGTACTCTTTAACAAACTTCTACTTGCCTAAACCTTTTCCTTTTATTCAATTTCTTGTGAAAGAACTGGTATTAAAAAAAAAAAAAAGTCTGCCAATCCTAGGTGATTTCTAGGCGTTATTTAAAAATATAATGTCGGGGCACCTGGGTGGCTCAGTGGGTTAAGCCTCTGCCTTCAGCTCAGGTCATGATCTCAGGGTCCTGGGATCGAGTCCCACATCGGGCTCTCTGCTAGGCAGGAAGCCTGCTTCCTCCTCTCTCTCTCTCTCTCTCTCTGCCTGCCTCTCTGCCTACTTGTGATCTCTCTCTGTCAAATAAATAAAATCTTAAAAAAAATATATATAATGTCTACCACTAGTTATACTCTTAACACACAGAACTAACACTGTTTGCCTGTTTGTATGTATGTTTACATATATCCATATATCACATGTATGTATGTATTTATGTAAATGTATGTATTATGTATATATTATGCAATATATTTATATGCACATATGTGTCATAGATATTATTATTACACATAGTATTAATAATGATATAGATTATTATTTTGGACAAGGTGTCTACCTACCTGAGCCTAAACTATTTACATTGTTTTTCTGACCTGTAGAAGTCAGAGTTGATGAGAGAGAGCTACCTTCCCTGTGTCTGCATTGGTTTCAAAGACATCATCTTATTACTTTAGGATTACTAGTGTGAACATCTTGGGATAAGTAAGATTTTTCTGTCAAAAGTAGCATGTGGAGGGGCAAGAAATAAAGGCACAATCATTATGTGATTTTATAGGATTCTGTATAACATCATAGAGTGTGTTCATGAGCCAATATGGACATCTCCAGAGATCCTAGGCAGTAAAACCAGAGGCTCTAAGCGGTGTTACAGGATGTCATACACACAGCAATGAAGAGAGAGTCACTCTTAAGCTAGCAGCTATAGCTATGAATGTTGCTGAACTTGTTTGTGCTCCTAGGCCTTTGGAGACCCAGGAAAGTAGGTTGGTAAAAAACTGAGAGATCATTGTTTCTTGAGGGTGCCAACTTTAGGCACTTAGAATTTTTCCTGATATTGGAAATGAACATTTTTGGTATCAGTCATTTGTTTTAAAATGTCATATATAATTATGGAATTGAATGTACTGTGTCTTATTAAAAAATATAGTTGATGGAAAAGATGCTTTTGAGCAAAGGAAATATCCTATACCTGCACACTTACAATAACCTCACATCTTTCAGGCATACCTACATGAAGAAGCACTCTGCTTATCTTCTCTTCGATGGTCTTGTCTCTCTAGTAATCTCCATCATTCTGGTTTATAATGACTTGGAGTTGAATATGACAACCAAACATTATAATTTGTGTTATCTACCTTCTTGGGCAGAAGGATATATCTTCTGATATACTTTTTTTAAAAATATTTTATTTATCTATTCGACAGAGAGAGATCACAAGTAGGCAGAGAGGCAGGCAGAGACAGAGAGGGAGAAGCAGGCTTCCCGCTGAGCAGAGAGCCCGATGCGGGGCTCGATCCCAGGACCCTGAGACCATGACCCGAGCCGAAGGTAGAGGCTTTAACTCACTGAGCCACACAGGCGCCCTCTGATATACTTTTTACACTGAAAAACCTATTAAAAGATGATGACCGGCTGTTATTTCAACTGTTTAAATGCAGTCAGAAAAGAGTTCACTTTAAAAACACACTTTACTAGCTGGAGATAAAGTCTGAATGTCAGGAAATGACTTAATTGCAAATGGAGAAGATAGCAAAGTCAGTAAGTTCCAGAAGGCAAGGTTTGTTACAGGTAATCTATAATACAGTAATCCCAGGAGATAATCAAGAGCAGACTATAAGTAGAAAATACATTGGGTCTTGGCAAAGCACTTGAAGAAAAATCTTTCAGGTGGAAAAAACAAGTACATAGTTAAATGGGAGTCCAAACAAATACCGGGTCTTAAAATGTACTAAATTAAGTTGAATAAGGAAAATATATTTAAACTCAGTCGAGTGTTTCAAAAAATATATTTGTTAGTCAACAATCTATTTGAGTTTTTTTAAATACTCTCATATTTACCATATTAAGATCCTCCAGCACTGCCTGAGGATACAGAATCGCTATTTAATATAAGAACACGTATGTTAACAGAATCTGGAAAAAGTAGTTACTAAAATGAAAAAAAAAGAATGAATAAGGAATATTATTATTAATACTTTTATTATATGTATCATGGCATAATCATTATATCTATTATGTTATTACTAAGTATGTATTTAATGAGGGCAGGAGTTTGTCATATATACGTATATACATATATATGTACATATTTATGTATATACGTATAAAACTGAGATGTTTTAATGCCTAGAAAAGCATCTGATCTATATTAGGTACTCAAAAATTAATTCCCTATGAAAGAACAAGTAAGTGTTAGATGAAACACATTTCAGATGCCACCTGAGCGAGTCACAAATAATTGGGGACTCTAGTAACACTAACTTCTTTCTAAGATAAAAAAAAATATTTAACTTTTTCACTTCAGGGAGAAAATAATCCCATCTTTTCCTGCTTAGTGCAGGCAGGGAACAACAGGAAGAAAAAGTTTGTGATAAGAAAATACTTAGTAGAAATTGTTTCATTCCTCTTAGTGTCCTGTGTAATATATGTATGTTTCATTTCATGCTGGCTTTCAAGTTGCATTTTGAAGATTTCTTATTTATCTGCTTGAACTTGACAGAAGAAAAAATAAGCCAGTTATCTACCTTCCTTGTTCTCCTACTACAGACTCAGGTGACATTGACTAGCTACCAAGGTCATCTTGGCACTTTGGTTAATCTCTGTTCATGATGACTCTAATTTTAAGATGGAAAAGTAAGCTTTCCATCAATGTATTAATAATGAACATTTTTCTCAAATCAGTGTAAAATCCAGTAATAAGATAATCTCTACAAAAATAGATTTATTTTTTAGAAGTAAGTCAAGCTGGCTTTTGCTTAAGAGCTTTTCTATATTGAGTTGCCATATATCAGATATTGTTTATGTAAACACCATCACAATGAAGGTGTGTCACAACCCTTTGATTAAAAAAAAAAAGTTTCTTCCTTAAAGTGATCGAGTGTGTGTTTAGCCAAATATCTATAGAATATCTTTAAGTATAAACTATGTCTGCATTCTCATCTAGAATTTTAGTCCATTGAAACTTTCTTTGTATCATTCTCCCCACTACTCCACAGGTGTATAGGAAGGCTGTCTTCCTTCTCTCCTTAGCTTGCACAATAATAGGTGCATATCACCACTGGCAACACGTTTGATACACCTTCAACTTGAAAATTTGCTATATAGAACCATTTCCATTTCCCCCCTCTCACTACTACAAAATGGGTTCCTTGTCACAACTTTCCAGAAACTACTAAGATGAATTATTACCTCATTGGTAGAGTGGATTTATCAACAAAACACTTGTTTATTCTGCAATATTTAACAATGTTAATTGTAGGGGAGGAAAAAGTTTTTTGCAACCCTTGTCCTTGACTGGGTCTGAAAATCAAGCCAACAAAGACAGGTTAAAAGGGGAAAAGCATACAAATGCATTTAATACTTTTTAAATGGTATAGGACAGTTCATTAAGAAATGAAGACCCAAATAAACAATAAATCTGAGCACTTTTATGCTAGGTTTGATGAAGAATGGACAGTTTTGGGAGGAATGTGATAGGTTAAAGAATATAAGGTAAGTGTATAAACTGGGGAAAACTTAGAAAAGCTTGTTAGGATTCTTCTGTCTGTTCTTTTGTCTTTGGAGATAAGGATACTTCTTTCCTTATAGGTAGAGAAGGGCCCTCTCACATGAGGGTTTTATGATCTATTTTGGGACAGAGGGTCAAAGTGACCTTCCTGCTTCTGCTGTTTTCTCAAACTCCTTCAGCTTACAATATTCAGTAAGCCAAGATGCCATATTTTGGAATAGCATGTGCTGAACCCCAACATTATAATTGCCTTCTTTTTGTAACTACCTTGGACTCCAGGACTCTACAGTTTTCTAGTTCTCCTTCAAGGTTGCTCATAGTTTCTCTTGCTGGCTTTCATTACAATTCCTTGGAAGGTCAGTTTGTTGATTACATAATTTCCCTTAATGACCTCCATTCCTATTTCTTTAGCTATCACAGGGTGCCCTGCTGACTTTCAAATACCTAGGTTAACATACCTAAACCCAATTATTTTTACCTCCTACCTCACCAGTCTTCTTTCTCCTCTATATTTCCTGTTTTAATGAATGACAGGGCCATCTAGAATAAATACTGAAAATTTAGATTTCATACTGACTGACCATTTTTTTTTAAATGGATGTCATGTTCTCTCAACTTACCTTCTAAAATATCTCAGAAAGCTATCTTCTCATCTTTATCATCACAAAAAAATGTAAAACTCATTTCCTGGTCTCTAATCTTATCCAAGGTTAATAATTCTCAATATCATCACCACTATGTTTTTCCTACATCACAAAATTTATCATAGCATATTTGCTATAAAGTGTTTTAGCTTTTTCCAAATTACTTCAAACATCTTCAAATGTAACATGAAAAATACTTCACAGTTTGGACCCTTTCATCTGTAAACCTCATCCTTTTGATCCATTGTTAAATTCTATCTTCCGAAATCCTCTTTTCTGCTGTACATTCATAAATTTGCAAATACTGCCTTTTATACTTATAATGTTCTCTATAATTCTATTGTATCTATTTAAACTACGTGAACATTGAATTTGCGTTTTCACCTTCATATCAACTATTGTATTTTTCGGCAAGAATATTTTGATACCGCCTTCCTTCCAAGTAATAAGATAACAGAGTCCTGCACTTTAAAGTTTATATATCTGTCTGCTTCTCTCTCTTATGAGCTTATTTGTACTTCATCCTTATTTTTTTGGTTTCCAGTACATAATGACAAAATACATTCTTAATAACATGCTTCTTGATTTTATATATAAACATATGTTAATATTATTAAAGAAAATGAAATATTCTGACAATTGTTAAAGAATGGTAAGGCAGACTTTATTTAAGTGGTCAATTGCAATAAGTTTAGGGACCACTGCAATGGGATTTTGGAGTAAGAAAGGGAGAGAGGTTGATTTCTACTCCAAATACAACAAAGAAAAGTGATGATTTTGTAGCTGAAGATCAGAAACAGGGGCTGGTGGATGGAAGATTACTGAGAGGAAACATCAGGGGTCAGGAAGGATTTTGAACAACCTGACCTAACAGGATTGTTGAAGGCAAGCCAGGTGATCAGACATCACCTGGGGAATGGTAGAGGATGAGAAACCTAATCAGATGGAGAAGGTGATCAGATGTGGAGGGATGGGAGATTCTGGCTAAGCTGACTTAAGCAGGATTTTCGCTAAAATTGAACAATGTGGAGACTAACATGGAAGCCCAAAAATCAAGGATTAATAAGAGAGTTCAGAGGAAACTGAGTAGAGTTTGGTTAAAGAGAGAATATATATATGTACACAGTTTGGGTCTCATAAATATCTTTATGGAATGAAAGGCAAGATCATAGGATTGATAGCCTCACCCTAACCAAATGGAGAAATGGAGAGGTATCTTCTCAAAGAGATTCAGGGGAGCCAAAACATAGACAGTGCATTCATTTCCCAATTTTATATCTTAGATAAAGCTGATAAATCCATAGATTTATTTTAATGCACTCAATGACTACAGAGCAGATTATTCCCAACTAGGTTTAATTAGGCCATACTACTTTTATAAAAATAACATTGCGAATTGTGTAAAATGTGTATTTTTTTATATCACAGAATCTAAGGTAACATGAGGGTAGCATTATTCAGTCATTCATTTAAACTGATGTTGGAACAGGAGAGGTGTCTAAGATTTATGCAAAACATATGGAATAACTTCTATAAAGCTTGTCTAAATTTTTGGTATCTATTAACTTACAATTATTTTCCCATTCTTAAAAGGCAATATAGCATTAAAAGGAAGGGTCCAGTCAAAGTCACTGTTACTATACCACAGTCCCCAACAGCCTGCAAAATATCATGTACCTGAAAATTATCACACCTTCCAAAACCAAGATTATTATGCAATACATGTGTGTTAAGTATTGTTCTAAAGACAAATGAATATTAATCAAGTAAGTAATACCAGATTTAAGAAAATGCTACTCAAATTGAATAGGATAACTCTGTGTTAGCTAAAACTGAAAGGGCTATTTGTTATGTGCCATGTATTAGGAAAGAGGCAGGTGGTTTAATTATGAATCTGAACTTCTTGAGCTTGACATTTATCTCCTTGGTGCATAATTTTTTAAAGCAGTAACCCATGCAATATAATACAAGGATGCTAAACTACATAAACTCACATATACACAAGATACCAACTAAGAACCCAATTCAATTATGGATAAATTACCAAAAGAGTTTTGCCATAGAGAAAACCTATTATCTTTACACTAAATATGCAAATAGTGTAATACACTCATTGAAAGGGGAAAGAATAAAAGCTCCTAGATCAAATGTCTGTCACAAAATGTCATGCATTTCCATATTCTTATCAAACTGCCTTGATTTCATTATCAAAAGTAATAATAATATTCATTTTTATAGCTATTAATCACCATGGTACAAAAAATAAAATGAAAGGGTGAAGTCACACACATGACCTTGGTTTTTCTATTTAACATTCTTCTTAACCTGTACACTTTCTCAGAAACTACATTTAAAATACAAAATCTTTTTAATAAAATAAGGAATATAAGAAAAGTACTAAATGATAAAAATTTTAACTAAGAAATGTGCAGTTTTCTAAATAAAAATTATGCTGTCTCCTCAACCATTTTCCCATATTTTTAGCCAAAGAAATGATTGTTACTGTATCATAATTAAAATTTAAGATACCTTCCTTATTAATTCAAAATTTTATATGTTTATTTTTTTCTTTTTTTTTTTTAAGATTTTACTTATTTATTTGACAGAGAGAGATCACAGTAGACAGAGAGGCAGGCAGAGAGAGAGAGAGGGAAGCAGGCTCCCCGCTGAGCAGAGAGCCTGATGTGGGACTCGATCCCAGGATCCTGAGATCGTGACCTGAGCCAAAGGCAGCAGCTTAACCCACTGAGCCACCCAGGTGCCCCTGTTTATTTTCTTCTTTAAAGATTTAGGCTTTCTCAAAAACACGAATGATCACATTAGTATTTGTACAAAAATGATGAATAGCTACTATATCTAAATTAAGTAACCTAATGGACATGTCTGTGTCTATCTGTGTGTGTTTGTGTGTGTATGAAAGTACAATCTTATTTCATATGATCACCTTTCATTTTAGCTTTTTCCCAGCTGGAATTTTTTTCCTCTTTAGACTTATGCCATTATTTCAAAACCTTTTGCCTAAGTTAACTTGTTTAATTAATTAAAAAATAGTTTTATCTTTTGAAATATGTCTAATAACATAGAGGGAAGAAAAAAAATAATGCTAAATGTTATCTGAACTCTGATAATTTTTCATCTGTAATTCTATTATCCTTTTCATAAATCTGTATTTTATGGAGCATCTATTCTTTGACATGCCATGTTTAAATACTTTTGAAACAAATATAAAGAATATCGTAATATGATCTGCTTTGGAATTACTAGCATGTGAGACAGGCGCCTATAGAAATAACTGATAGGCGTGACTACAAAATGCTTGCTTGCAACCAAGCTGAGGAGAAGGCAATTACATCTGACTTGAGTTTCATGGAAAGCCTAAGGGAAAGTTGACAATTATGAAGCAAATACCAGGTAAGGAGAAGTATACTGGTAGAAAAACTGAAGCCCAGAACCTCAGACTATGTGATGGAAAGAGCATGAAGTACTCTATAGCTGGAGTATAAAGTACATTGTGTGCAGTATGGTGGTGGTTGGGAGGACCATGATAGATCAGACTGAAAACATAAACTAGAGCAAAAATATCATAAGCCTTATTTTTTTATACTGAGTGAATGTGGCATTATTGTAAAAGCCAACAATAAGAGTTTCTGTAGTACTTTGCATAGAGGATAGACATGATATCATCTAGAAAAATTAACTCTGGAATACTGATAAAGAACTAGATTTTTTTAAAAAAAGGAAATAGTGTCAGAATAACAAATGAGAAAACTACTGGTTGCCTTCATCCTATAAAAGATCCAAGAACATTAACAGAATGGAGTGGAAATAAACAATCAATAGATGTTTCATCTCTAAAACTGATAAATTTGCTCTCTGATTGCCTGGTACAAGAGACAGTGTCCAAGTTTCCTTCCAAGGTTTCTTGTTTCAAGGGTTGAGTAGACAATTGTGTGACTAAGTCCACATGGAAATTAAAAATGAGGTTGCACCATAAAGTGACAGGAAAATGGAAAAAAGAATGGGAATGTTGTCAGCTTTTAGTATGTTGAGTTTGAAGTATCTGCTCAAAGTTTTATGCAGAAAACCAGCAATTATAAATCTGTACTACAAAAGGATGTTCCAATGAGTTAATATCGTAAAATAATTCAAGAAAAGTAGAAATTATTTAACATTAGGGGGGTGAATAAGGTAGGAAAAAACCAGAACTAGACAATACCTTACTGTAAGTGGCAGGTACACTTTGTTTTCTATCTTCTGTTCATTTTCTTTCCAAAATAATCCAAATTTTATTTGGAGCATATATTTTCTAGACTAAAAAAATAACACAAGGAAAAACTGATTTATGAGTCTCTCCAAATAATAATAACTGTGTGATATAATGTTAAACCGTGCTATGTAAGAAGGTGTGTTCTGGGTGGGGATTTCAGAAAAATTGTATTTTTTTAAAATTTTATTTATTTATTTGACAGAGAGAGATCACAAATAGGCAGACAGGCAGGCAGAGAGAGGGGGAGGCAGGCTTCCTGCTGAGCAGAGAGCCCGATGCGGGGCTTGATCCCAGGACCCTGAGATCATGACCCGAGCCAAAGGCAGAGGTTTAACCAACTGAGCCACCCAGGTGCCCGAAAACTTGTATTCCTAATAAAAAAGGCCAACTCATCTATCTAAAAATGTTGATTTCATCCTTTCTTAGTCGTCTCTGAAATGTTAAAATGGTGCTAGATATAGAACAACCAACTTGTGAACACAAAGCCACAGGCCGATTTTTCTTTTTTTTTGGATGATTTAAAAAGAGACAAAATCTAGGAACTTGAGAGCAGTGAAGGGTTTCTGTACAAGTTTGAATCACCAGCATCCTTTTTGTTATGGCCAAAATAATTCCACTGAGGGGCATCTGGGTGGTTCAGTCCCTTAAGCATATGCCTTTGGCTTATGTCATGATACTGGGTTCCTGGGATCAAGCCCCACATTGGGGTCCCTGCTCTCTCCTTCTCTCTCTCTCTATCTTTCTCTGTTGCTTGTGTGTGTGCCCACGCACTCTGTCTCCCTATCTCAAATAAATAAAATCTTAGGTAATAACAATAATAATAATAATAATAATTCCACTTAGTTCTTCAAGATAAGTTCTCCTCTCCCTGGATTCTTCCCTTCTTACAGGAAACGTGAGATCTCTGGATCAGAGAAAAACCCATTTATTATGCACAGAGCACATCAGTGTATGTTCCTTTGTTCTCCAACCTCTGTAAAGTGATCCAGTGAAGTCATGATGCCACTCTTCACATGCAACAAGTTTGCACAAGAGAGCAGCTCCAAAATTATAACCCTCAGACCTTGTATAAGTCAACGAGCACAACTTTCCCTCCTCCTCTTCAGAGAGAGTAAGAGATTCAGTACTTTACTCTGTAAACTAATCTTACCCAGGAGGGGAGGAAAATGTCTAGTTTCACCTAGAATGTAATACAGTAGATCCAGACGAGATGATTATCTAAATTCCTCTGAAGCTGTACAATAAATCTAGCTTCCAAGGTGTATTAATTTTCTCTTGCTTCTCTAACAAATTACCACATGTTCAGTTGTTTAAAATAACAGAAATATCTTATAGTGTTGTGGGTCAAAATCTAATGCAGATTTCACTAGGCTAAAATCAAGTTGTTAGCAGGATTATATTCCTTTCTATAGAATCTAAGAAAGAATATATTTTCTTGCCTTTTCAACTATTAAAGTCTGAACTTTGGATCATGGCTCGATTTTGTC
This sequence comes from Mellivora capensis, assembly GCA_004024625.1. Taxonomy (NCBI): domain Eukaryota; kingdom Metazoa; phylum Chordata; class Mammalia; order Carnivora; family Mustelidae; genus Mellivora; species Mellivora capensis. The sequence goes on from PISX010016225.1 coordinate 44,478, forward strand.
TCCAGAGTAACCAGTGGCTGCTCTTCTCTCTTTCCTTTTTTTTTTTTTCCCTTCTCTTTCTCTTATTGGATTATTCTGACCTTGGGTTTTCTGTCTCCCTTTTATACATTTACTCACAATTCTGCTGAGCTTACACAAATGATATAGGTTAATCTGTGCATTTTGAGATAATCTGATTAACAGTCTCAATTTCATCTTTAAATACTTTTTTTGACATGTAATATAACATACTTTCAAAATATGAGGATGAGGAAAAGGACATCTTTGGAAGCCATTCTACATACCACACATGGAGTGTTCGCTAGCCAATCAAATTTGAGTCAAATTTGCTAGTCCTCTTTACTCAAGAAGTCTAGCCTGTAAATTACGTGAAAATATTCATAGAGAATTGTCTTTTAAAAAAATCAGCTTATGTATGTATATATACATATACATATACACATACATATACATATATGTATGTATTTTTAAAATCAGCACACTCACACATCCACACACACGTGTGTGTGTGTGTGTGTGTGTATGTATGTATATATATATATATATCTTATAAACTACAAGACAAAATGAGGTTAATTAGGGAGTCATTGCATATGGAATTACTGCTAAGGCACTTTAATATTATAGTTCACAGGACTTAGGAGGAGTCCGCAGAAGAAATGAAGCCAAGAGGGGGAGTGTGGAGTGAAGAGTGAAGGTTAAGGATTAAGCAAGATTGTGGTCTCTTGGAAGCTAAATGAAAAAACTGAAAGAGAAGGAAATGATCAACTTTTTTTAATGCTGTCAGTAGGTGAAGTGAGATGTGGATTGAGAAACAACCATCAAATTTGGTAGCCTAAAAGTAATATACTATCTAATAAAGGATATTGGAACAGGCTATAGCTTTAGTAGTTCATATCATTTATCATGCTATCCCTATTAATTTGACTTTTTAATGACAAATAACAAGATAACATGTTAAGTCACATCTATATCTCATTCCATGTTTATATTGTTATACAAATTTTCTTGATCACAAAACTCACTAGGAAAAACATTTTAAAAATCATGTGAGGCTAATAAAACACAAAAGCAATTGAAAATCATGAATAAAGATTTATGAAAACAAATCGCAAGTATGATGTTTATAAAATCTCAGTAATAATATAGCAAAAATGTCTTTAGGTTTAGTTTTAAAAATTCGGATAGCAATTTTATTGGGAACATTGGGGATAATTGTTTACTATTTACATTTTGTTAGCTCCACAACGTTTATAACTTTTGACAAAGGCTATCATTAATTTAGCAGTTAGTTAATCATATAGGACCTTTATTCTTTTACTGTAGTTATTAAACGTCGTGATGGAATAATTGCTGTAGGTTATTACACATAGAGATAGTTAAAAATCACACATAATTCTTGTATGTATTTGCTTACAAATAAATATTTTTATATGCCATAAAATACTGTTTATCATGATCTTTCAAGCCCATTCAGATAATAACACTTTTAAAAACTATTCTTGCCATTGAGATTTATAATTTTAAAACCAAAAGAAAGCACAAATGATAGTCTTCAGTGAATACTGGAAACTGTTTTTTTCTTTAATTATTTTAAATTATTTTATTTTTTAAAATAATTTTTAAATCATTATTTTAAATGAATTACAGGTTTAACAGGAAGCACTAATTGATCATATTTATTTCTTTCAAGACTCCAAATGCTAGGAACAGGAAAGGGACACATCTCTCACTGACTTCTTTATGGTATTGTTTTCCGCAATTTTTAATTTAAAAAGCAACCAGGGGCTCCGGGTGGCTCAGTGGGTTAAAGCCTCTGCCTTCGGCTCAGGTCATGATCCCAGGACCCTGGGATGGAACCCCACATCAGGCTGTCTGCTCCGCAGGGAGCCTGTGTCCTCCCTCTCTCTCTGCCTGCCTCTCTGCCTACTTGTGATCTCTGTCAAATAAATAAAATAAAATAAAATAAAATAAAATAAAATAAAATAAAATAAAATAAAAAATAAATAAAAATAAAAAGCAACCAAAGAGAAAATAAATAATGAAGTGAAGGTTGGATATTGGAGTATAGAAATGTAAAACAAAGGCCATACCCTTTCTTTATCTAGAAGAGAGTGTCATATTCAGGATAGAAAGCCATGGATCTATAGAGGTGTTTCATTAAAAAATCTTTTTTTGTTGTTGAATGATATATAAATGCAAGTATATTAATATATAAGACCAGAAAAACATATATGCCATATTATTCTTTAGTAGAAAATAGGGCTTATTACACAGTGTTTTCTTTTATATTTAAGCTAAGCAACCATTCATTGTGAAGAACTACTTAAAAGGAGAAATAAATATAAATTTGTAAAATACAAAAAAAAAATCACATATTATTAAATAATTGTCTCTACGTATAAACTGAAATGCTGACAAATTTAGAGATGGGGCATTTTTAAAATTCAGAATTAAAAATTTTGCTATAAAAATATTCAAAATTGAATTGTCATTAATTTTATAAATACTACTCCCCTTTGCTTATCCTTTCTGCAAAAAAATAGAAAGGTTTTGTGGCTGTCTTTGCTAAAGTTTTGAAATTATTGTACACCTGTGTTTTTTAACATGTTTTAAAATGTGCTCCTTTGAAAAACAAATTATAGTATTGATAATAACATGATAATGAAAACATGGGCAGATAATATTATGACTTCTTTTTATTTTTTTTATTTTATTGTGATAAATGCACCTAACATATTTACCATTTAAAGCATTTTTGAGTGTACTATTCAGTGGTATACAGTACATTCCTGTTGTTGTGCAACCATCACCACTATCTCCAGAACTTTTTTTTTGCAAAACTGAAACTCTCCACCCATGAAGCAACTCCTCCATTTTTGCATTCCTCCAGTCCCGGGCAGCCACCATTCTACTTTATGTTCCCATGATTTTGATTATTCTAATTACCCATGTAAGTGGAATCATACAGTCTCTGTCTTTTTGTGACTAGTTTACTTCACTTACCATAATGTCCTCAAGGTCCAGCATATTATAGGGTATGTTAGAGTTTCCCCCTTTTAAAGGTCGAAGAATATTCCCTCATATGTATGTACTATTTTGCTTCTCCTTTTATTTGATGATGAATCTATGGGTTGCTTCTGCATTTTCGCTATTGCAAACAAGCTGCTATAAAAATGAGTGTACAAATATCTCTTTAAGATTGTGCTCTTAATTTTTGGGTGTATACATAAGTGCAATTGCTAGATCATATGGTAATTTTATTTTTTAATTTTTTGAGAAATCACTCTAGTGCTTTTCACAGTAGGTGTAACATTTTGCAACACCACCAACAGTACACAATAGTTCCAATTCTCTACACCCTTGCCAACAATTGTTATTTATTTTTTTAATAGTAGACTTTCTAATGAATGTGAGACAAAATCCCATTGTAGTTTTGATTTGCATTTTCCCCCATGATTCATGATGTTGAGTATCTTCTTGTGTATGTGTTTGCCACTTGTATATCTCCTTTGGAGAAATGCATATTTTAGTCCTTTACCCAATTTTGAACTGAGTTTTGTAGTTGTTTCTGAGTTTTAGAAGTTCTTTATACAACACATATAAGATTTGCAAATTTTTCTATTTTGTGGATTTCTCTTTTATTCTGTTGATAGTATCTTTTGATGAACATTAAAAAATAATGAATCTATTTTGTTTATTTTCTTCTTTTTTTACTCCTACCTTTGGTGTTACATACAAGAAATCATGCCAAGTTTCTGCTGCAAAGTTTTTTTCTCTACATTTTTTCCTAAGAGTTTTAGAGTTTAAGGTCTTATATTTAAGCCATGGATCCATTTTGAGTTAATTTTTGTACACAGTGTTAGGGAAGTTTCAACTTTATTCCTTTGTATGTGAATATTCAGTTTTCCAAGCACCAGTTGTTGAAAATACTGTCCTTTCTCCCATTAATGGTCTTAGCACAACTGACAAAAAGTTGTTTGGTCATATATGCAAGGATTTAACTTTAGGCTGTCACTTCTATTCCATTGCTCTATATATCCATCTTTATGCCATTACCCAATTATTGTGATCATTGCAACTTTGTAGTAAGTTTTGAAATTAGGAAGTTTGAGTCCTCTAATTTTATTCTCTTTAAAATTTTCTTTGTTGGGGCAAAGTGATTCTTCAGTGAAGAATTCTGCCGTTCACTCAGTTCATAATCTCAGGGTCCTGGGATCAAGCCCCACATCAGGCTCTCTGCTCAGCGGGGAGCCTGCATCTCTCCCTCTCTGCCTGCCTCTCTGCCTACTTGTGATCTGTCAAATAAACAAATAAAATCTTTAATTTTTTTCCTTTGTTTACTTGGTGTCCTTGAGGTTCCATATGAATTTTAGAATGAGTATTTCTATTTTTGTAAGAGACATCATTGGGATTTTAATAGGGATCACATTGAATCTATAGTTTACTTTTGGTAGTATTGATATCTTAACAATATTAAACCTTCCAATCTATAAACATGGGATCTGATATGGAATGATATGGTTATTATGTCCTTTTTTTTTAAGATTTTATATATTTATTTGACAGAGAGAGAGAAATCACGATAGGCAGAGAAACAGACAGAGTTGGGGGGGAGGGGAAGCAGGCTCCCCGCTGAGCAGAGAGCCTGATGCAGGGCTCCATCCCAGGACCCCGAGATCATGACCTGAGCCGAAGGCAGACGCCTTACCCCACTGAGCCACCCAGGCGCCCCTATTATGTCCTTTTTAATTTCTTTCAGCAATGTTTTGTAGTTTTCATTATGTAAGTCTTTTCCTCCTTATTTAATTCCTAAGTATTTTATTCTTTAAGATTCTACTCTATTTAAAAAAAAAAAAGATTTTTTAATTTATTTGACAGAGAGAGAGAGAGAGACAGTGAGAGAGAGAATACCTGCAGGGGGAATGGGAAGGGGAGAAGCAGGCTGCCAACTGAGCAGGGAGCCTGATATGAAGCTTGATCCCATGACCCTGGAATCATGACCTGAGCAGAAGGCAGAAGCTTAAGAACTGAGCCACCTAATTTCCTTCTTACTGTTTTTTTGTTAGTGTATACAAATGCAGCTGATTTTTTTAAAAGATTTTACTTATTTATTTGACAGACGGAGATCACAAGTAGGCAGAGAGAGATGGAGGAGCAGACTCCCCACTGAGTAGAGAGCCCAATGCGGGACTCGATCCCAGGACCCTGGGATGATGACCTGAGCCAAAGGCAGAGGCTTTAACCCACTGAGCCATCCAGATGCCCACAAATGCAGCTGATTTTCTAGTGTTCAATTTCCTGCTACCTAGCTGAATTTTATTAGGTTGTAGCAATTTTCTTTTGGAAACTTGAAGATTCTTTACAGATAATATCATGTCACCTTCAAACAGATATACATTTTCTTCCTCCTTTCCAGTTTGGATGCCATTTCTTTCTTTTTCTTGATTAATTGCTCTGGCTACCACTTCCAGCATTATATTGAATATAAATGCTGAAAGCAGGCATCCTTGCCTTGTTTCTGATCTTGGGGAAAAAGCAGTCAGTCTTTTTCCATTGAATATGATGCTTGCTCTGTGTTTCTCACATATGACTTTTATTATGCTGAGGTAGTTTCTTTGTATTCCTATTTTATTGTGCATTTTCATCACTAAAGGGTGTGAAATTTTGTCAAATAAAAATTATAGAAATTTAATGACATTTAAAAAAAATACCTTAGTTTCTTTGCAACCTATGTATGGCTTAGCTCTACCCCTTATGCAGTCCTTAGTAGGCAGAAATTCAGGTGCTGATGGGGTCTCAAATCTCAACTGAGGCTTAATGATTTCTTCCAATTTCATTGGTTGTTGGCAGAATTCATTTTCTTCTTGTTATAAGATGTATGTTCCTGTTTATGGATTTTTTTTTTTTTACTTTTTAAAATTTCATTTCTTTTCAGAGTAACAGAATTCATAGTTTTACAACACACCCAGTGCTCCATGCAATGCATGCCCTCCATAATACCCACCACCTGGCTCCCCCAACCTCCCACCCCCCACCCCTTCAAAACCCTCAGGTTGTTTTTCAGAGTCCATAGTCTCCTGTTTATGTTTTATTGCTAGTTGCTTGTTGGAGAACTGCTTTCTGGTCTTAAAAGCTTTCTTCATATCCTTGCCATGTATCCTTCTCATAAATAAATCCCAACATGATTATTTGCTTCCTTCTGGCCCAGCCAGTTGATGATAGCTGCTTCATGCTATCTCTTTTAGGGGTTGTCCACTAGGGATGACCTCCATTTTGATTAACTCAATCAACAAATTATGGAATTAATTATAGATGCAAAATCTCATTTACTATAGAGTGCTCGATATCAGATCATATTTATAGGTCTTACCAACAC